>CM042171.1:0-48670 GCA_023376005.1 Doryteuthis pealeii | reverse complement strand
CCTGGAAAATTGGAATATCTGATAAACATCGATTTAAAGCCAGGGCAGTGCTCTAGACTAACTTTTACCCACACTCTGAACTGTCCTGAAAAAAACAGTTTTTATACTGTCCTGAACTATTGTCCCAAAATCAAAATGTCTTTTTATTTCACTATATTTGTTAGTAGCATAATAAAAACACCATTGAAACATTTAGGAATAAATATATTTATTTTGGCTATATGTCTTGGAAATTGTATCTCTGTGTTTTTTTATTTTTTTGTTTTTTGTTTGTTTTTTTTTTTTTTCTACTGTTGAAGAAACAATGAAACATTAATTAAACAAGGGAGGATTATTAAAATTTTTTTTTAATATTTTTAGCATGAGTGAAATAAAGGCAAATTTTCAAGTCATTGACCGCTCGATCAATCGCTGGTCATGTATCAAGCCCTAGCACCTATATGATTATCCCAATCCTATGACATAAATTCACCATGAACAACTCAACATCACAAGCACTTGAAACTCTTTTTTTTAAACTCATTTTTTTAAACTCACTTTTTAAACTAATTTTGCTCTATTTTAGATGGACCCTAACAGGTAGTACCACTCCAGGTCAGAATGGAACTTCACCATCAGATTATTAACATTATACCCAGACTCTAAGACCTCACTCCACCGCCTTCTAGCAAATATATGATAAAATGTTGGTTATAGGAGAACATGCCTTTAAGCTGTCGTCAGTGAAAATCCCCTCCAAAGTGCTCAACCCCCAGGGCATATATATTATTTGCCTATGCTGTTTGTTAGCATATTTTGAAAGGAAATATTACAGCCAAGTTACATTGAAACCACTCGGTTCCTGCTAGATCACCAAAGTTAAGTAGCAATTAGCCTTTCATATTTAGATGGGTAACCACTTAAAAGCAACAGTATCCAAACCAAAATAAAAATATGAATGCAAAAAACAATCATCTTCAGTATTATCTGCCATTATTCGGACTATGTCCCCATCTTTATTGTATTGTACAACGTTTCGGCCGATATGCCCTCCAGCCTTCTTCAGGTAATTCTTGTCGGATCGGAACCTTCTTTTCGGACTTGGGAACCTTCTTTCTTAACTCGGTACTTTCTTCTCGCTAATCGGGCAGCATCATGAACTTCGACTTCAACCTTTATTTAGCCACGGGGTTTCCTGTTCTCATCGCTAACCATAGCTGGGGTAGGAGTTTGTGTTAATATTTTTGATGGCTCCCAGATACGACAAGAGCCTGAGTTCGAAAAGAAGGTTCCGAGTCTGAGTTAGGTTCCCAAATCCGACAAGAAATACCTGAAGAAGGCTGTGGAGAGCATATCCAACGTACTAATAACAATTGAGATGGGGACAATAGTCCGAATAATGCAGATAATACTAATCATCAAGCTCATCTCAAACATTCAGAGAAAAATCATCTCGTGTTCTGTTTTAAATCAGGAACACAGAAATATTTTCTTGTGTAGAACACTTTTAATACTCCAAATTCACTCTCTTTCACCCTGTCCGGCAAGGACCAGAAAGAATAAACAGGATTCACTCTGCAGAGAGGTTAAAATTCTCCTGATGGAGCCACCTGTTGCCGTAGGCAGCAACCTGTGATGCTTTAGGATGAATCCTGGTTGGCTTAACAGTCCATGAAATGCAACACTCCACTTGGCCCTTACTTAGGCTTGATGACCCAATTGCAGAGACCTCTCTGATCAATCGGCTAGTTCATGTCAAGCCCTAGCCACCTATATATTTGTCCCAACCCTTATTTGCCCTTATGGCAACCTCCAACTCTTTGTTTCATATGGATGCTAAGAAGGCAGTTGTAAGGGTCTTAGTGTCCCGGGGCATTAACATTAAACTAATCAGTTGGTGAAGTTCCAATTCTGGGAGTGTGGAGTATCCCTTTAGCGAACACTCCATTTTTGGCCCTTAATAAGGCAAGTGGCCAGTCGGAGAGGTCCCTCCAATCAATTGGCTGCGTCACAATCAACCCCTACCACCTATATGATTGTTCCCAAACCTTCATCTGCTCTTTAGGAAAACCCCCAACCCTTCCTTTATCATATGTTGTAAGCGGGTCTCCTATTGTCCCTATAAAGGTAAAGTCGTTCAGGGCGCTAATGTCGGTATCAGCCAAACAACGAGGGGTCTATGCCCTTTCACTAGTGCTAGACCATGCGAAGATTAATTTTGCTCTAGGTGGAGCACCACACTTACCATCAGCTCCTTACTTTACAGCATAGAATCCCTGTGCTTACTCATACACTGAGTTGGTGAGGGCCGGTATCGGAACTTAGGAACCTTGTGTTTTCTAGCGAATTGCTCTACCGACTGAAGCTAACCCAGCCCTTATTGTCCTATAGTATGACATTAAACTACCACTAGTGGTGAAGTTCTAATATTCTAGCAGATCTGAGGGAGTGTGGAGTACCCCTTTATCACCATTTAAACTCCAGGTCTACTCTGACCCAGAGTGAAAGGTCTTTATGATTTATAGGTTAAATAGAATTAAAAATGAGTTTAAAAATGTGTTTTAAAAAAAGTTGTGTTAAAAAAATCAAGATGAATAAAACAATGCTTGGTATAAAATAACCTAACAAGGTTTGACATGCCATTTAAATTCAACCAATCAATCAATTCATTTTTTTGCACTGCACCATTGTGGGTAAGCAAACAGACAGAAGGACACATCTGACCTACCAGGGCCTACCCATCTCAACTCTGAATTTCTAAGTTCAACTGTTCCCATAATCCTCTAAGCCAATTGAGACCAGCTCCAGATTAACTCCTGAGTCTCATAGATATATTGCATTTCAGTCTCGGAAGACTATAATATAGTTTTTGCCCCTGAAGTTACAGCGCTTTCCTGTAACTGTGAAGTCCAATGTTTCGAAAAAAAAATCTTGACATAGATGTCACATTTGAAGGCTGTCCCTGAAGATGTTGATGTGCCAGGTGCTTTGTTGCCACTGCTTCTTCTGCGACCTTTGGCTTCAGGATGTTTTATAATTTTATTGCTGCCAGGGTGGCTTCAGACATGAACAGTCCACTTTTTGGAAAGCCTGCTGCCACTGAGGGCGGTCCTGAAGCCAAATTTTTCACAGCTAGAAGAGGCCATGCCAAAGCACCCTGAGATCATTCTTGCAGACATCCTTGAAAATACTGCTGAGGGTCCACCAATCTGTCTCTTACCAGATTGACAAGCTCTGCCTAGAGGATGTCCTTTTGGATTTATCCATCATCCATCCAGCCCCGACATGGCCCAGTCATCAGAGATGACGCTGTCTCAGTAGAGAACACAAGCTGCGCGTAGGTTGAGCTCTCTCTAGAACTGCTGTGTAGTTGATCCTGTCCCTCCAGGTGATACCCAGTATACATCTAAGCCAGTGAAGGTAGAAGCTATTTAGCCACTGTCTTGGTGGATACAGGGTCCATGTTGTGAGATTTTTATATAAGGCGTTTGCTAGATCTCCTCTACTATAGATAGGTGAGATCTGTGATCTATTCCTGGCCAATCATGCAGTACTCTTAACCCACCCACTGGTCATAATTACGCTACATTCTTTGAAACGGACAAGCGATTAAATCACTGGACCTTTACCAATACGTAGGATAAGGACTTATACGCTTACCAAAGGATCACTAAAGGATTCCATAACATAGAAACGTTCTTTAAGCCCTATTTTAAACTGGCCAAGGATGGCATTTAAAATCTTTACACATGTTTCACTTCCTACATGAGCGGTGTCCTCATAGAGCTGGCTAATAACAGAACATTGCATTCTCCTCTGGATTTTTTCCACCAAATTCTTTATCATTTTACTATAGAAAAGCAGGAAAATCAAGAAAAGATTGGAATTTTATTGTTGTTTAGAAATTTTTTTTAAATACGGGAATGGATAGAAGCGTTGTTGGCCACCTTTCTGTTCACTAAAGACGATGGCGTAGTGTCCAAAAATTTTTTTTTAAATCAGCAATTCTTGAATGACAAGTCTTTTGTGCACTGGACTGCTCATAAACTTGTTGATGCTTTTGGGCTGCTGTCTTTTCTCCCTCTCTTCTGGCTCTCTTTGCTGCTTGAGGCTACTTCCTCTCCTCCTCAAACCCTCTCGTGCCTTGCTTAATGTTAAGGCACCAGGCCGCTTAATTTTTGCATCTAACCTCCATGTGTTTGTGTCAATATTGGATATCCTCATGTCTCTCTGCCGACATCTTTAATCATAGGCATAATCTACACGATCGGAGCCTTTTTCACTAATTCACCATACAAAAGATCTTTAGGATGCAGCCATTTTCCATTCTTCCTGACATGCCAAGCCATGTGAAGGTGCCTCTTGTTCCAGAGAATGGAGAACACACTGTCTGTTAGCGCAATCCAGCAACATTCTGCCGGATAGAAGGTAGAAAATATAAACATTGGTTGATATTGATCAACATGGATCAGAGGACCTGAGACCGGTGGGGTTGCAGAGGTTTAAATGTTTTAGGTTTAGCGGAGCTGGTTATTCTTGGTGCGTATTCCTAGGCATTTGCTTTTAACCCCATCATATTTTGGTGGTCGTGCGGAAAAGGAATTAAAGGAAAGAATAGGAAGAGACAAAGACAAAAGGTAATTTTAGGAAACAGGCTTTATTCATGGGTCATAGCCACCATGCTTGGTAAGGAAATCCTTCCTGGCCAGCGCGGATGCAAGTGTCTCATCCCAGTTAAGCGCCTAAATTTTGAATGCTGAGAATTAGGCCTGGGGATCGGAAGTGGATCCTTTTTTCGCACATGCTCGAGGTTTCTTGCTCTCTCGTGGAGTTTGTTGTTTTTTTAATTTTTTTATTTTAATTTATCTAAACCCACAGACCTGTCACTGAATTTGATTTTTTAATCAATCATTTAATTTCAAAATTATTTATTTTGCTAAAGATAAATGACGACCAATTATCTTCAGGATACCACCACTTCTGGGTTTTTTTCAGCTTTTTTTCTTTAAAAATTAATGACTCCTTTTTTATCTTAATTTTTTATTTGAATTCTTAAATTAATTTTTGATTCATTGTTAAAAAAATTTTCAATTCATTTACAAAAAAATTTTTCATTATTGAAAAAAATTAAGTTGTTTAAAAAAAAGTTAATTGAGATATATTTAGTGAAAAAATGGCCCAAAATAATATTGCAAAAAAAAAAAAAAGGACATTTTGAGAATTCAGATGAAAAAACAACAAAATTTGATTTGCGAAAAAAGAATCAAACTGAGCGTTAACGTGCTGGTTGTCGGCTGCTAATCTCAAGAAAGCGTGTTTTTATTTATTTGAAAAAAAATAAGAAAAAAAAGGAAAGAAAAAAGTTTAACAAATTTGGAATACGTGTCCTGAAGATAACCTTTCTTACGATTAAGTCACGCTGAAACATTTTGGGTTTTTCCTTGCTAAGGTCACTGAGGAGAAGCATCGATTAATTTTCAGTATTTAAAAACAGTAGGCCTGGTGTCAAAACTTAAGTACAGCTTTAGTGTTTGAATAATAAATGTTCCTTTTTTTAATACATGTGTTGGATTTCTCGCTGGGTGTTCTCCCATACTTGCGACTTTGTGTTACATTCTACTTAACATCAAACGCAGTTGGCGTAGTTTTAAAAAAAAATGACATTGTGTCACATCCTAATCTACGGAAGAGTTATAAAATACATACCACGTGTTGGCATTCTTTTTGTTGTTTTTTTTTATAAGGAACAGATTTCATCGTTCACCGCTGAGTCCACCCGATTCTTTTCTTTTCTTTTTTTTTTCTTCACCCGCTGTTCGTGTCCGAGGAAGGCGATATCATACCGTGTACAAAAGTAGTTTATTTGTTGTTTTTACTATATTTCTTATTTATTTTTATAAAGAGTTGCAATGTATTTTTTTCGATGTGGCGTCTCATTTAGCAAGAACTTTATTAATTTTTCAGGCAGTTAAGCTTTCTTTCTTTTTTTCTTTTTTCGAAATGTTTTTTTATTTAATGGTTAAACTTGGTCAATATAACCTTTTAAAAACGTTTTGACGTGGTTGTTGTAAAGGAATATAACTAAACTTAAATTATAAATGAGTTTCTGGCCCCCTAAAAATGTAAAAGCCGGAATAATTGCTAAATAATACCCTCTAACTAAATAGATTACTATAAGTGTTTATGTCTAAATAAATGAAATTAAAATAAATAGGTTTGTGGACTTAGTACAAGTACATATTTTATATTTAAATTTCTACCTACTATTCGGTGCTAATTATTTTATTTTATTTTTAACTTTAGGAACAGACAGGACTCTCCTGTGACCGACATAAAAACGTTTGATAAATTCTAATATTGGAATTGAAACGTTGATTAAAATTTTTAATTATACCAAACGTAAATATTTCGATATTTCGACCAGCCTTCATACAGTTTCGACGAAAACAGCGATATATAACGGAAAATCAGCCTCAAACTTATGTAAAAAAGTTATGTTATTATCACGTTCGTTTGTATTTGTTTAATAAACAAACAAACATACAAACAAATACAAATAAACAATGTTATTGAGGTAAAGCTTGGAAAATTGGATGTAAAAATATTTTGGCTACTGTAAGATAATACCTGAACAGAGATACGTGTTTGAAAAGTTCGAAAATTTGACAAAAAATATAAAACTGATTTAATTATGAATTTGAATTAGAACAAATTTGGCGCAGATATTAAAAATTATTAATAATACTTTTTTAATATATTAGAAAGGCCCTGTTCTTACCTTATTAAAATCTGGCTTTGTGCTTTAAATATTTTTAATTAATTATTTGTCGTCACTGTTATTCTTCGTTGTCCTGTTAGTAGCAACAAGTGCCATATTACGGTGATATTTACTAAACCCGTTCGCTACGGCTAAGATGTGACACAAGGTCTCAAGTAGAGGTCATCCATCGAGGATCGTAGCCGCTATCAGTAATAATGGATCTACGGATTAGCTTGCCTAACCGTTACACACACGATGACGCCCTTGCCGTATCTACGGTTACGGCACGTGCCCTGGGCGTCACTTAAAAAAAAAGATGCCACTGAGAGGTACTGGCACTAGGACCATTCATCTGAATAAGCTAGTGAGGTAGTCTAGCGAAAAAAAAAAAAAACAACCAAAACTTTTTTTCAGATAATACTAACCATCGCAACGCCAACTGTGAAGGTCGTCCATCAATTAAAACTTTCGTATTTGGAAGCCTCCACCGGTCAACCCAGACTCTGGATCTTGCCCTGCTGAGTGTAAGTAAAGTCAACAAGAGTGGCCTATTGTCGGTATTTATTGAGGAAGTCGGTCCCCTTTTTTCACTAGCACTTAGACCAGGGATATTTTTTTGCGTCTGAGGTGGTGCGCCACACTTACCATCAGCACCCTCTTACCGCATAGGATTCCTGCTGCTACTGTATGCATAGGGCCAAGTTCAGAGTTGTAGTAGGTAGCCGTCTGCTAGTTCAGAGAACATACATACGAAAGTCGTATAGTCAAAAAGGGGTGTTTATTCTTTCTAGGCTGTGGGTTCTTTTTCAGAGAGAAGGAGGAGTCAAGGTAAGTCAAGCTATTACTATCGTAAAAATCACATTCAGGCACACTGTTCGTGCTACCCTAAATATCTCATGGGACAGACGCTAACAAACGCATCCAACCCTCCTCAAGTCCACGAAAAGAGATGAATTCTCTTTACTTCCATTTGTGGTTCCAAGGTGGGGGAATGTCACATCACTACTGCTCCTCTCAGAACTGGACTTCCGTTTTTATTTTAACTCTAGTTCCGCGGGTTCATTGGATCGTCAATGGCATGGTTCTCCCTGTTGAGTTTTACCCTGCCAAACTTCATTCTTTTTGTTCTTATTTCTTTTTCTTCTCTTCTCAGAATCGATTTACCGCTTTCTTTTCAGTCCCCAAATTCGCCGTAGACCATAATGATTATACTACACTACTCAACACTGAGTGGCGAGGGCCAGTATTCGAACTGGAAACCTTTGATTCCAAGCAGGATGCTCTACCGACTGAGCTTAAACTTGACAAAATACTGAAAAAAACAGACTTGGAACCGCATCATAGATCAGTTTGCATTTGTGAAAGGCACAAATGTCATTTTCAGCTTGCCATAATCTGTCAATTAAAAGGTTAACATTATTTTTTTTTTTAGCTGCTCTTATGGTAAAGTTATTTTTTTAAAAAATGGATGTCAGATGTTTAGGACAGGGGCACAATTCCAGGCTTGGTTGTTAATGGACATATCAATCTTTGTAGATGGGGCCAGAGTGGACCTGCGGTGTAATGGCAGTGAAGGGGTACTCCCCAATTTCACCATTAGATTGCAGTTTAATGCATACCCAGGACACTAAAACCCTCAGCCACTACCTTTTTAGCACAGATATTGATAAAAAGGGTTGGGGGTTGCCATGGAGTTGCAATAGGGTTGGGACATTCATATAGCATCCTAGCGGCTTGATGTGGACCAGCGATTATTTGGAGGAGGTTCTCTCCCAGCTGCCTGTCGAAACAAATAAGTGCCTAAGTAGAGTGTGCATGTCTTGTACTGCTCAGCTATGAGATTTCATCCTTAAAGCGATCACGGTCACACCACAGCCAACAGGGGTGGTCACATTGGGAGATTTTACTCCTCTGCAGAGGTGGAATCAGTGTATTCTACTGCTCCAGCTATACCAGAGCAAGTCATCTGTGTGGAAAAAAAACAACACTCCTAAGTAAGAAAAACCAAAATTAACTCTAGTATTATCTGTGTTATTCGGACATTATTCCCCATCTTCATTGTTATTGTACAACGTTTGGCTCCCGATTACGACAAGAAAGCTCCTGAATTCGAAAAGAAGGTCCCGAGTCGAAAGGAAATACCTGAAGAAGGCCGGAGGGATATCGACCGAAACGTTGTACAAATAAAAATGAAGATGGGACAATAGTCCGAATACGCAGATAATACTAATCTTCAAGCCTTCATCTCAAACATTCAGAGAAATAAAATTAACTCTTTGCCTACTGTTAGCCACTCATAGTGTCTCTCCGAGTCCTTCTGTTCAATTATAATGCATCATGTACGGTAGGATAAGCAGTGGTTGGAGAGACACTATGAGTGGCTTAAAAGTAGCCAAAGAGTTAATTTTATTTCTCATGAATGTTTGAGATTGAGCTTTTGAGATTTAGTATTATCTGCTTATTCGGACTATTGGTCCCCATCTTCATTTTTATTTTGTACAACGTTTCGGTGATATCCCTCCGCCCCCATTCTTCAGGTATTTTCTTGTCGACTTCGGGAACCTTCTTTTCGAACTCAGTGAGCTTTCTTGTCGTAATCGGGAGCCAAAAACGTTGTACAAATAACAATGAGATGGGATAATAGATTCCGAATAACACAGATAATACTAGAGTTAATTTTGTTTATTCTTACTTAGGAGTGTTGTTTTTTTCCAACACATGATGACTGCTCTGTAAGCTGGCAGCAGTAGAATACAACTGATTCCAACTCTGCAGAGGAGCTAAAATCTTCCCCAATGTGACCACCCTGTGCGCTGTGGGTGGTTGACCCGTGATGCTTAAGGGATGAATCCTCATAGCTGAGCAGTACAAGACATGCAACACTCTTACTTAGCGCACTTATTTTAGTTTTAGACAGGGCAGCTGGAGAGAAAACTCCTCCAATCAATTCGACTGGTCACATCAAGCCTAGGATCTATATGATTGTCCCAACCTATAGCACTCCATGGAAACCCCAACCCTTTTTATCATATCTGTGCTAAAAGTAGGGCTGAGGGTTTTAGTTGTCCTGGGTATGGGCATTAAACTGCAATCTAATTGGTGAAATTGGAGTACCCCCTTCACTGCCATTACACCCAGGTGCCACTCTGCCCCAATCTACAAAGATTGATATGTCATTAAACAAACCAAACCTGAATTGTGCCCCTGTCTAACATACTGACTCCTAATTAATTAATAACTTTACCATAAGAGCAGGCTAAAAAATTAAAAAATAATTTTGGCTTAACCTTTTAAGACAGATTATGGCAAACTGAAATGGGACAATTGTGCCTTTCACAAATGCAAAACTGATCTATGATGCGGTCAAAGTCTGTTTTTCAGTATTTTGTCAAGTTTAGCTCGAGTCGGTAGAGCATCCGGCTTGGAATCCAAGGGTTCCATGTATCGATACTGGCCCCTAACGCCAACTCAGTGTATGCATAGTGTAGTATAATCGATTTATGGTCTACGGCGAATTTGGCGCTGAAAATGAAAGCGGTAATCGGATTTCTGGAGGAAGAGAGAAAAAGAAATAAGAACAAAAAGAGATTGAAAGTTTGGCAGGGTAAACATCAACAGGGAGAAACCAGCATTGACCGACCAATGACCCGGAACTAGAGTTAAAATAAAAACGAAGTCCCAGTTCTGAGGAGGAGCAGTAGTGGATTGTGACATTCCCCACCCTTGCGAACCACAAAATGGAAGTAAAGAGAATCAATCTCTTTTTCGTGGGACTTGAAGGAGGTTGGATGCGTTTGTTACGGTCTGTCATGAGATATTTAGGGAATCAAACGAAACAGTGCCTGATGTGATTTACGATAGAATAGCTTGCCTTACCTTGACTCTCTCCTTCTCCTGAAAAAGAACCCACAAGCCTAGAAAAAATAAACAACACCCCTTTTTGACTATACGACTTTCGTATGTTGTCTGACATACAGACGTGCTAACTACTACAAACTCGAACTTGGCCCCTATTGCAACAGTAGCACAGGGAATCTATGCGGTAAAGAGGGGTGCTTGATGGTAGGTTGTTGTGCCGCACCACTCAGACGCAAAAAAAAATTATCCCCTGGTCTAGTGGCTAGTGAAAAGGGACAGACTTCCTCATAAATACCGACAATAGGCCACTCTGTTGACTTTACTTAACACTTCAGCAGGCAAGATCACAGAGTCTGGGTTGGACCGGTGGAGGCTCTCAAATACGAAAGTTTTAACTTGATGGACCGACCTCTCACAGTTGGCGTTGCGATGGTTAGTATTATCTGAAAAAAAGTTTTTTTTTTTTTTCCTTAGACTACTCACTAGCTTATTCAGATGAATGTTCCTAGTGCCAGTACCCTCAGTGCTGCATCTTTTTTTTTTAAGTGACGCCCAGGGACGTGCCGTAACCGTAGATACGGCAAGGCGTCCCATCGTGGTGTAACGGTTAGCAAGCTAATCTCGTAGATCCATTATTACTGAATAGCGGCTACGATCCTCGATGGATGACCTCTTACTTGAGACCTGTGTGTCACATCTTACCGTAGCGAACGGGTTGAGTAAATATCAACCGTAGATATGCCACTGTTGCTAAACTAACCAGGACAACGAAGAATAACAGTGACGACCCAAAATAATTTAAATTAAAATATTTTAAAAGCATCAGCCAGATTTTTAATAGGTAAGAACAGGGCCTTTCTAAATATAAAAAAGTATTATTAATAATTTAAATATCTCGCCAAAAATTTGTCTAATTCAAATTCATAATTAAATCAGTTTATGTTTTGTCAAATTTTCGAAATTTTCAAACACGTATCTCTGGTTCAGGTATTATCTACAGTACCACAAATAATTTTTAAATCCCAATTTTCTCCAACTTACCTCAAAATAAACATTGTTTATTGATTTGTTTGTATGTTTGTATTTGTTTCATAAACAAATACAAAACGAACCGTGATAATAATAACATTTAACTTTTTTACATAAGTTTTGAGGTGATTTTCCGTTATTATATACGCTTTTCGTCGAAACTGTATGAAGCTGGTCGAATATCGAAAATATTTACGTGGTTAAATTAAAAATTTTAACAACGTTCAATTCACAGATATTAGAATTTATCAAACGTTTTATGTCGGTCACAGAAGAGTCCTGTCTTTCCTAACAGTTAAAAATAAATAAATAATTAGCACCCGAAATAGTAGGTAGAAATTTAAATATAAAATATGTACTTGTACTAAGTCCACAAACCTATTTATTTTATTTCATTTTATTTAGACATAACACTACTAGTAATCTTATTTAGTTAGAGGTATTATTTTTAGCATTATTCGGCTTTTACATTTTTAGGGGGCAGAAAACTCATTTATAATTTTAAGTTTAGTTTATCCTTTACAACAACCACGTCAAAACGTTTTTAAAAGGTTATATTGAAAGTTTAAATTAAATAAAAAAAACATTTCGAAAAGAAAAAAAAAGAAAAGAAAAAGCTTAACTGCCTGAAAAATTAATGAAAGTTCTTTGGCTAAATGAGACGCACACGAAAAAATACATTGCAAATCTTTATAAAAATAAATAAGAAATAAGTAAAAACAACAAATAAACTAACTTTGTACACGGTATGATATCCCCTTCTCGGACACGAACAGCGGTGAAGAAAAAAAAAGAAAAAGAAAGCAAATCGTGGACTCAGCGGTGAACGATGAAACTGTTCCTTATAAAAAAAACAACAAAAAGAAGCCAACACTGTATGTATTATTTACCAACTCTTCCGTACGATTAGGATGTGACACAATGTCATTTTTTTTAAAACTACCCAACTCGTTTGATGTTAGTAGAATGTGACACAAAAGTCGCAAGTATGGGAAACACCCAGCGAGGAAAATCCAACACATGTATTAAAAAAAGGAACATTTATTATTTCAAACACTAAGCTGTACTTAAGTTTGACACGCAGCTACTGTTTTTAAAATACTGAATAATTAATCGATGCTTCTCCTCAGTGACCTAGCAAGAACCAATGTTTTCAGCGTGACTTACGTAAGAAAGGTTATCTTCAGACACGTATTCCCAAATTGTTAAACTTTTTCTTTCTTTTTTTTCTTTATTTTTTCAAATAAATAAAAACACGCTTTCTTGAGATTAGCAGCCGGAACCAACCCGTACGCTCAGTTTGATCTTTTTCGCAAAAATCAAATTTGTTGTTTTTTCATCTGAAATTCTCAAATGTCCTTTTTTTTTTTTGCAATAAATTATTTTGGGCATTTTCACTAAATATATCTCAATTAACTTTTTTTTTAAACAATTAATTTTTTTTCAATAATGAAAAATTTTTTGTAAATGAATTGAAATTTTTTAACAATGAATCAAAAATTATTTAAGAATTCAAATAAAAAATTAAGAAAAAAAGGAGCATAATTTTAAGAAAAAATTGAAAAAAAACCCAGAAGTGTGTATCCTTGAATAATTGGTCGTCATTTATCTTTACAAAATAAATAATTTTGAAATTAATGATTGATTCAAAAAAATCAAATTCAGTGACAGGTCTGTGGGGTTAGATAAAATTAAAATAAAAAATAAAAAAACAACAAACTCCCACGAGAGAGCAAGAAACCTCCGAGCATGTGCGAAAAAAAGGATCCACTTCCGATCCCCAGGCTAATCTCCAGCCATTCAAATTTAGGCCTTAACTGGGATGAGACACTGCAGCTGGCCAGAAGGAATTTCCTTACCACATGGTGGCTATGACCCATGAATAAAGCCTGTTTCCTAAATTACCTTTTGTCTTTGTCTCTTCCTATTCTTTCCTTTAATTCCTTTTCCGCACGACCACCAAATATGATGGGGTTAAAAGCAAATCCTAGGAATACGCACCAAGAATAACCAGCTACCCTAAAACCTAAAACATTAAACTCTTGCAACCCCACCGGTCTCAGGTCTCTGATCCATTGAATCAATATCAACCAATGTTTATATTTTCTACCTTCTATCCCAGATGTGCTGGATTGCGCCAACATGAACAGTGTGTTCTCCATTCTCTGCAAGAGGCACCTTCACTGGCTTGGGCATGTCAGGAGAATGGAAAATGGCTGCATCCTAAAAGATCTTTGTATGGTGAATTAGTAAAAGGCTCCGATCGGTGGGGTAGATTATGCCTATGATTTAAAGATGTCGCAGGAGAGACATGAGGATATGCATATTGACACAAACACATGGGAGGTAGATGCAAAAAATTAAGCGGCCTGGTGCCTTAACATTAAGCAAGGCACGGAGAGGGTTGAGGAGGAGAGGAAAGTAGCCTCAACAGCAAAGAGAGCCAGAAAGAGGGAGAAAAGACAGCAGCCCCAGAAAGCATCACAGTTTATGAGCAGTCAGTGCACAAAAGACTGTCATTCAAGAATTGGCTGATTTAAAAAAAAAAAATTTTTTGGACACTACGCCATCGTCTTTAGTGAACAGAAAGGTGCCAACAACCTTCTATCCATTCCACGTATTTAAAAAAAAAAATTTCTAACAACATAAAATTCCAATCTTTCTTGATTTTCAATGCTTTTCTATAGTAAAATGATAAGATTTGGTGGAAAAAATCCAGAGGAGAATGCAAATGTTCTTTATTAAGCCAGCTCTATGAGACACCCTCATGTATGGAAGTGAAACATGTGTAAGATTTAAATGCCATCCTTGGCCAGTTAAAATAGGCTTAAAGAAAGTTCTATGTTATGGAATCCTTTAGTGATCCTTTGGTAAGCGTATAAGTCCTATCCTACGTATTGGTAAAGTCCAGTGATTTAATCCTATGTCCGTTATCAAAGAATGCTAGCGTAATTATGACCAGTAGGGTGGGTTAAGAGTACTGCCAGTGATTGGCCAAGGAATAGATCACATGATCTCACCTAGTCTATAAGTAAGAGCGAGGATCTAGCACACGCCTTATATAAAAATTCTCAACAACATGGACCCTGTACTCCCACCAAGAGCAGTGGCTAAATAGCTTCTACCTTCACTGGCTTAGATGTATACTGGGTATCACCTGGAGGGACAGGATCACTAACACAGCAGTTCTAGAGAGAGCTCAACTACCCAGCTTGTGTTCTCTACTGAGACAGCGTCATCTCTGATGACTGGGCCATGTCGCTGGATGGATGATGGATAAATCCCAAAGGACATCCTCTAGGCAGAGCTTTCATCTGGTAAGAGACAGATTGGTGACCCTCAGCAGTATTTCAAGGATGTCTGCAAGAATGATCTCAGGTGCTTTGGCATGGCCTCTTCTAGCTGTGAAAATTTGGCTCAGGACCGCCCTCAGTGGCAGCAGGCTTTCCATAGTGGACTGTTCATGTCTGAAGCCACCCTGGCACAACATCCTGAAGCCAAAAGGTCCAGAAGAAAGCAGTGGCAACAAAGCACTGGCACATCAACATCTTCAGGGACAGCCTTCAAATGTGACATCTATGGTCAAGATTTTTTTTCAAACATTGGACTTCACAGTTACAGGAAGCGCTGTAACTTCAGGGGCACAAAAACTATATTATAGTCTTCCGAGACTGAAATGCCAATATATCTATGAGACTCAGAGTTATCTGGAGCTGGTCTCTAATTGGCTTAGAGGATTATGGGACCAGTTGACTTAGAATTAGCAGAGTTGAGATGGGGTAGCCCTGGTAGGCAGATGTGTCCTTCTGTCTGTTCTGCTTACCCACATGCGTGCAGCAAAAAATGAATTGATTGATTGGTTGAATTTAATGGCATGTCAAACCTTGTTAGGTTATTTTATACCAAAGACATTGTTTTATTCATTCTTGATTTTTTTTAACACAACTTTTTTTAAAACACATTTTTAAAACTCATTTTTAATTCTATTTAACCTATAAATCAGACCCTTTCACTCTGGGTCAGAGTAGACCTGGGAGTAATGGTGATAAAGGGGTACTCCACACTCCTCAGATCTCTAGAATTAGAACTTCACCACTAGTGGTAGTTTAATGTCATACTATAGGACAATAAGGGCTGGGTTAGCTCAGTCGGTAGAGCATTCGGCTAGAAACCACAAGGTTCCTAGTTCGATACCGGCCCTCACCAACTCAGTGTATGAGTAGCACAGGGATCTATGCTGTAAAGTAAGGAGCTGATGGTAAGTGTGGTGCTCCACCTAAGAGGCAAAATTAATCTCCATGGTCTAGCACTAGTGAAAAGGGCATAGACTCCCTCGTTGTTTGGCTGATACCGACATTAGGCCGCCCTGACGACTTTACTTTTTATAGGACAATAAGACCCTTAGCACATATGATAAAAAGGGTTGGGGGTTTTCCTAAAGAGCAATAAGGTTGGGACAATCATATAGGTGGTAGGGGTTGATGTGACCAGCCAATTGATTGGAGGGGACCTCTCCGACTGGCCACCT
Source organism: Doryteuthis pealeii (assembly GCA_023376005.1). Lineage (NCBI taxonomy): Eukaryota > Metazoa > Mollusca > Cephalopoda > Myopsida > Loliginidae > Doryteuthis > Doryteuthis pealeii. The sequence continues at coordinate 32,516 of CM042171.1, read as the reverse complement.
TGCCTTATTAAGGGCCAAAATGGAGTGTTGCGCTAAAGGGATACTCCACACTCCCCAGAATTGGAACTTCACCACTAGATTTAGTTTAATGTAATGCCCGGGACACTAAGACCCTTAGCAACTGCCTTCTAGCATCCATATGATAAAAAGAGTTTGGAGGTTGCCATAAGGGCAATAGGGTTGGGACAAATATATAGGTGCTAGGGCTTGACATGACTAGCCGATTGATCAGAGAGGGTCTCTCCAATTGGTCATCAAGCCTAAGTAAGGGCCAAAGTGGAGTGTTGCATTTCATGGACTGTTAAGCCACCAGGATTCCATCCTAAAGCATCACAGGTTGCTGCCTACGGCCAACAGGTGGCTCCATCAGGAGAATTTTACCTCTCTGCAGAGGTGAAGTCTGTTTATTCTTCTGTCCTTGCCGACAGGGTGAAGAGAGTGAATTTGGAGTATTAAAAGTGTCTACACAAGAAAATATTTCTGTGTTTCCTGATTAAAACAGAACAGAAGATGCATTATTTCTCTGAATGTTTGAGATGAGGCTTGATGATTAGTATTATCTGCATTATTCGGACTATTGTCCCCATCTTCATTGTTATTAGTACGTTGGATATGCCCTCCAGCCTTCTTCAGGTATTTCTTGTCGGATTTGGGAACCTACTCAGACTCGGGAACCTTCTTTTCGAACTCAGGAACTTTCTTGTCGTAATCGGGAGCCATCAAAAATAATTAACACAACTCCTACCCCAGCTATGGTTAGCGGAATGAGAACAGGACAACCCCGTGGACTAAATAAAGGGTTAAGTTCGAAGTTCCATGATGGCTCCCGATTACGACAAGAAAGTTACCGAGTTCGAAAAGAAGGTTCCCAAGTCCGAAAAGAAGGTTCCCGAGTCCGACAAGAAATACCTGAAGAAGGCTGGAGGGCATATCGGCCGAAACGTTGTACAAATAACAATAAAGATGGGGACAATAGTCCGAATAATGCAGATAATACTAGAAGATGCATTGTTTTTTTGCATTCATATTTTTATTTTGGTTTGGACTACTGTTGCTTAAGTGGTTACCCATCTAAATATTGAACAGGCTAATTGCTACTTAACTTTGGTGATCTAGCAGGAACCAGTGGTTTCAATGTAACTTGGCTGTAATATTTCCACTTTCAAATATCTAACAAACAGCATAGCAAATAATATATATGCCCCCCCCCCCCTGGTGGGTTGAGCACTTTGGAGGGGATTTTCACTGACGACAGCTTAAAAAGGCAATGTTCTCCTATAACCCAAACCATTTTATCATATATTTGCTAGAAGGCGGTGAGTGAGGGTCTTAGAGTCCTGGGTATAATGTTAAACAATCTGATGGTGAAGTTCCAGTTCTGACCTGGAGTGGTACTACCTGTTAGGGTCCCATCTAAATAGAGCAAAATTAGTTTAAAAAGTGAGTTTAAAAAATGAGTTAAAAAAAAGAGTTCAAGTGCTTTGTGATGTTGAGTATGTTCAATTGGTGAATTTATGTCATAGGATTGGGATAATCATATAGGTGCTAGGGCTTGACATGACCAGCCGATTGATCGAGCGGTTCAATGACTTGAAAATTTGCCTTTATTTCACTCATGCTAAAAATTAAAAAATAAATTTTAAAAAATCCTCCCTTGTTTAATTAATGTTTCATTGTTTCTTCAACAAGTAGAACAAAAAAAAAAAACAACAAAAAAACAAAAAAATAAAAAACACAGAGACTACAATTTCAAGACATAATAGACCAAAATAAATATAATTTATTTCCTAAATGTTTCAATGGTGTTTTTATTATGCTACTAACAAATATAGATGATAAATAAAAAGACATTTTGATTTTGGGACAAATAGTTTCAGGACAGTTAAAAACTGTTTTTTCAGGACAGTTCCAGGAGTGTGGTGAAAAAAGTTAGTCTAGAGCACTGCCCTGGCTTTAAATCGATGTTTACAGATATTTCCAATTTTCCAGGCACCTTTTCCCATTCATGTCTGCCAATTGGGGAATACCTCCTCCTCAGTTGACAAATGGTTATCTATTTGTAATAAACGTTAATTTGACAATCACGTCATGAACATTCAATTTGAACACTGATCTACGAATGGTTATGAGCCTTTTTCATAAATTTATAATCATTAAAATTTATAATCATTAAAATTTATAATCATTAAAATTATTTGCATTATATTCAATATCATGGCCCTTCAAGACACTTCATAGCCAATTGGCCCTCTTTCTCCAAAAGGTTGCTGATCCCTATATTAGACAATGAGGAATAATACTTCTCTGGAAAGTAATTCCTTGATTGTTTCCTTCTTTTGAAAAATCTTTCATATGTTAGTAATTGCATGATCTTTCTCCAATTGTCACTAGTCTTACTTAGTGTCACCAGACTTTACCTGTAAATGTGTAGTAAATAACATTATATATACATATCCACATCTCTCTCTTTATATATCGTATAGTGTCATTATATACATACATACATACATACATATATATATATATATATATATATATATATACACACATATACATTCACTAGTTGTGAGTATTGAGATACGTGTGGAGATATAACCAGGTGTTGTAGATAATATCCGAGGCTTCAAACAGGTGTTGTGAAGCTACCGGTAAGATTTTTTCAAAAGAAGGAAACAATCAAGGAATTACTTTCCAGAGAAGTATTATTCCTCATTGTCTAATGTAGTGATCAGCAACCTTTTGGAGAAAGAGGGCCAATTGGCTATGAAGTGTCTTGAAGGGCCATGATATTGAATATAATGCAAATAAATTTTAATGATTATAAATTTTTTGAAAATAATATATAAAATTTAATAATAATGCAAATGAAACCTAATTGTTATCTGAGTTTTTTTGTGTCCTATAATGAGAACTTTTGTTTTATGGCTAGATTAATTATTAAAACAGTAAATTAACTCACTTGATAATAAACAGGAGAAGGAATATTTTTGGTTAAGAATCAAAAATCATTTCAACTTCTTCCAATCAAATAGACACAGATCAAAACGTTTTATTAATGATGAATTAAAGATTCGAAATGTAAATTTGCAGGCATTGTCTAATTGGCGGCAAAAAAAAAGAAGACCAATGGTTGAATGAATTTCAAGTGGTTAAAATTGGAGGAGTTTGTTCTTCAAAGTTTTGGTGCCGCAACATAGCAAATGAACAGTACCACTTGCCTGTATTGAACTAAAGCAAAAAAACTAGTTTACTGTAAAAAAAATAAAACAGTAACTGTAAAATAAAAAAAAAGTAAAATGTTTCTTTTCATATGTACCAAAGTTAACATAAAATTAAAAAATATTCTCTGTGGCTGTACAGAGAAGGATTTTACAATATATGATACTTTCTCAAGTGTGTGCGTTCATGCTTTTTAAGATTTGAACTGTGGGAAAAATTTGCCTGACATATATCACAGTGGTAAGGCTTTTCACCTGTGTGTGTTCGCATATGACTCTTAAGATTTGAACTTCTTGAAAAATTTGATCCACAGAGGTCACAATGGAAAGGTTTCTCTCCAGTGTGAGTTTGCATATGGTCCTTCAGCGTTGAATTTTCAGCAAAGTTTAATCCACAAAGATCACAGTGATAGGGTTTTTCACCAGTGTGTGTTCGTGAATGTTTTTTTAAACTAGAACTCTGCGAGAACTTTGCCTGGCAAATGTTACATTGGTAAGGTTTTTCACCAGTATGTTTTCTCATATGACTTTTGAGATTTGAATTTTTGGAAAAGTTTGCCCCACAAACCTCACAGTGAAAGGGTTTTTCTCCAGTGTGTATTCGCATATGATCCCTAAGGGTTGAATTTTCAGAAAAGTTTTTTTTGCAAATGTCACAATGAAATGGTTTCTCACCAGTGTGTCCCCGCATGTGAGTCTTAAGATTTGAACTACTGGAAAATCTTGCACTGCAAATATCACATTGGAAGGGTTTCTCACCAGTGTGAGTTCGCATGTGCCTTTTGAGATGCTGCTTTCGTGAAAATCGTGAGTTGCACATTTCACACTGGAAGGGTTTTTCTCCACTATGAGTTAGCATGTGGCTTTTAAGGTATGTCTTTAAGGAGAATTTTGTTTGGCAAATGTCGCAGTTGAATGGCTTTTCACTGCTGTGCCGCTGCATATGTCGTTTGAGGTATAATTTTTCTGAAAATCTTGATCCGCAGGTCTCACAGTGAAATTGCTTTTCACCCGTGTGTTTTCGTATGTGTCTCTTGAGCTGGTACTTCTCCGGAAACTTTGATCCACAGGTATCACAATGGAAAGGTTTCTCCCCAGTGTGTTTTCGTTTATGTCGAATAAGGTGCGAGTTTTTTGAAAACTTGGCTTCACAAGTGTTGCATCTAAATATCTTTTCTGTACTATGAGTTCGAATGTGCTTTTTAAGATCTGAATTTCGGGAATACTTAGCCTCACAAGTCTCACATCCGAAAGTCTTTTTAGCCGAGTGTCTCTGAACATGTAACTTAAGTGAGGAGCTTTGAGAAAATTTCAATCCACAAATATCACAGTGGAAGGGTTTCTCTCCAGTGTGTGTCCGCATATGTCTTTTGAGATGAGAGCTGCTTGAAAATTTTGATTTGCACGTTTCACACTGGAAGATTTTTTTAATAGCATGTGTCCGTATGTGTGTCATGAGATTAGATCTGTTAGAAAATAAAAGTTGACAAGTCTCACAGTGGAAGGGTTTTTCACTGGTGTGTATACTTTTGTGATATTCCAAGTTAGAACTGTCTGAAAAATGACACTTGCACTTACTGCATTGAAATGTTCTTTTTTTAGTGGTGGTGGTTTTTTTGAGTTTCCATTCAAGATTTTTTGTTGTGTTAGAACTGTACTCCTTAATTACTGGTCTTGTTCTTTTCCTTCTTTCCATTTTATATCATGTGTGTGTGTGTGTTTGTGTGTTTGTGTGTGTGTGCAGAGAGTATTAGAGAAAAAAAGACTTAGAAAAAGTTTTCTTCTTCCACTGTACTTGTTACTTTGACTTTATAAAAATGATAAAAAAAATTCTCAATACCAAGGAAATTTAAAAAAAAAAAAAAAAAAGGAAAAAATTATTCTAATCAATAAATTTTTTAACTCTTTGCCTACTTTAAGCTGCCCACAGCAGCTCTCCCACCACAGAGATTGCTGGCGGTGGCTCTCACATGTGTCACTTGTTTACACTGAAAAATCACTATGTGAACACTCCTGCCATCTTTTGTTTTGTCTGTGTATGCTCATAGTCCAGGTTAAAAGCATTGTAAGAGTAACCTGAAACCAAACTTTTTTAGACCTTATTTTGTTGTTGAGTTTTTGTCTATATTACATGTTAAATGCTGATAATGAATTATATTATTGGCTTGTTTGATCTTGTGTTTTAATTAAAAAAAATTTTTTTCTGCTTTTATTTCCAACATAGGTCTATTTAGGGGTCATAAATCCAACATAGGTCAATTTAGGTCATAAATCAACATAGGTCTATTTAGGGTCATAAATCAACATAGGTCTATTTAGGGTCCCTGGTGAAATGTGTTAGTCAAAAGTCTAATATTAAATCATTTCCAACATATGGCTATTTAGGGGTCACAAATGGGTTTCTGGTGAAATTCTGGCCCATAAACATGTGTTAATTGAAAGTTTAATAGATATTAAATCATTTCCAACACAGGGCTATTTAGAGATCATAAATAGATCCATGGTAAAATGTTGACCCATAAACATATGCCTATAGTATGGTTTATATTTTTAACAAATTTGCAATGTTCAATCCAACTGTCCACAAAATGTCATACTTGGCTCACTGTGAGTTGACAGAGAGATTTTTGTTGATGTTTATAATTCAAATTTGATACATTATGTTGTAGAATAGCTAGCACAACATCAGCACTTTACCAGATACACTAATAAAAACTACTGGATCGATGGAACATATCAGTATTGATTTTAAGGTTCTCTCCTAACAGCAACTCTTGTCATACTTGTTATTACTTGTTAACTACATTTTTCTTACCCAATCTGTTCTCCAAGGGATGTGACACAAGTCAGCATGTATGGGACATACAACGAGTATCGAACTTTCTATTCTGTTGTAATGGATATGCCAGAAGGGCTTGCTGACCATTAAGCCACAATTGGATGCCTACCTTCTTTACCCAACCTGATTGATACGGGTAGGATTTGAATCAAAGAAACAAGTATGGGTCATTCATCGAGGATAAATAGTAATGGATCAAACCAAGTAGTACCTTTTAAAAATCTATTTTATGTAAACCAAAAGAAAATTTAACATGAACAATTTTAAATTTTCATTACGCAGCCTTAAATAGTCTATGATAAAGGGCTTCAACAGTTTGATTAATAAGCTGATTAATATTTGCACTGATCTTACTGTGTTTGGCTATACCGCATTTGACCCTCCTCTATTTCTTGTAAGTTGTTTTGTTAATTGTTTTGTAACTTATTGTTTTGTGTTTTTTGTATGTATCTGTTAGCACTGGTAGTGGTGCTGAATAAATATATTATGCACTCAATTTCTTCTGTTTATCATTCACATCGATGATACAATACACTCACAGCACAATTCTCAGTTTGTTTGACTTGTAATATCTATTGCTGATGACCAACATAATGGTTTTTACAACTGATCAACTAAAAAAAACTGTGTACAAGGAACGGCAGACATTTTGTAAGATTTCTTTCTTGTTAATCCAACAGCAAAATCTGAAAATAGATTTTTAAAAAAAGAATAAAAACAATGATTGAAACTGTGGAGAATATTGACAACAAATGAATAAAATATAAAGTTGGCAGTGTCGCTTATTATCAGTATCATCCAGAAAGCAAGGGAGTCTATCCCCTATTTGGACCAAGTCCCCAATAGGCACCCCAAATAATCAAGTTAATGAAAGGTTCATATTAAATGCTGAAAGTGATTTATAAGTGGTATATATTTATTTTAAAAAAGATTTTGCTATTGAATTTTAATTTGATTATGAGTACCAACCATCTATTTATTCAATTTATCATAAGTTCAACATCTCCATAAACTTCTGATTAAAATCATTTGTTTACAAAAATTTGGAAGTGGAATTTACCGGTGACGCATTAAAATGTGAACCTTTCATTAAGTTGATGATTTTGGGTACCTATTGGAGACTTGATCCCCCTTTTCACTAGCATTAGATCAGGGAGATTGTTTTGCTGAGGTAGAGCACCACACCTACCGTCAGCTCCCTACTTTACCACACAGCTAAACCAGCACCACAAATGAATGATAGAATAATTTTTTTTAAATGAAGCAAAAATACACGGGTAATCCCAAAAGTAAGGTCACCAAAGTATCGGACACCGATAGTAGAATTATCTTCCCCTGCCACTAGGGGGCCAATCGCCAACATCGTATGTTGGCGGCAAAACCAAACTCCAACACTTATCGGATGAAAACCGACCAGGATGGACGTGTCTCAACAGCATTCCAAAATGACGGTGAGTAGAAATCCTTTCTAGCGCCAACTCACCAACGAACTGTTAATTTCACCTCTCAAGATAAGTCTTGTAGCAAATGCCATAAAATTTGCAGCATTTTGTATCTTTGTTTAACACATGTGTATAATTTCCATATGTGTTGTTTGTCTTCTTTCATCCGAATAATTGCCGACCACCAGGAGATTTAAGAACTCCCTACGACTCCCGTAATTCCTCTTAAAAGTGCTGGGGATGAAGGGAAACTGTTTGTGTGGCTACTGACAACACTGTTAAGTTTGTTGTGCAGGAAATTGTGTGTACCTCATTGCCATGCTCAGTCTTGGCTTGGCAGTTGTTTCTGATGGAACTCCCGATTGATGCTACTGCCAAGTATGAAGTTTATGCAGTTATTCAGTTTTTGAACATAAAAGGCATTAATTCATCACTAATTAATTGAACTATATGGCAAGTTGTGCATGGATGTCAAAAATGTCTGCAAGTAGTATACTGAATTTTGCAACAATAAGAAGCTTTAATGCTTCCTCAAAAACATAGCAGCAGTGAGCTGGTATGATATGTGCATACACAAATTGACAAAGAATTGGTGCATCAAGGGTTGCCACAAACCTAATCAATGACCGACCTCAGGAATTTTTGAATTCAGAGTTATCCCTCTCCTAGACTGGTTACCTAGGCTGAAGATCCCAGTCTGCCCTACTATTTAACCCATAGCTGGAGGGAGAATATATGGATTCATACCTTTCCCAAGGGTAGTAGCGTTATGTGAAATGCCAACAGCTTCGTCTAGGAATTTAATTGACATTTCATTAGATGGATAGTGGAATATTTGGTCTGAAGATCACATAGGCGAGACACTATCAGTAACCAGGTGTTGACTGCATATCCACACTACCTTAACACAAATATGAACACTCTATCCATGATATTGAGCACTGTCTGCTTGGAAGTATAGCACCCATATTATCTACAATATATTGGATACAGGTGGTGTAATGGCTACTGTTGTGGAAAATGGATATGAGACAAGTTCAAATCCTGGACCAGGCTGTTTGCATTTCACATAGCACTAATATCCTTGGGAAAGGCATGAATCCAACTATTCTACCTCCAGCTATGGGTTGTAGAAAATGGATATGAGACAAGTTCAAATCCTGGACCAGACTGTTTGCACTTCACATAGCACTAATATCCTTGGGAAAGGCATAATATACTGATATAATATAATATAATATAATATGATATCCTTTCAGTTAGTATATTAGGTCTGAGACCTGTCAGCTGTTCCTTATAAATATTCATTTTAATTCCACAGAATATTTATAATCATCCCACAGATTATCTAACATTGCCTTGAAGGAGTGCTAAAATAATTTTGTCTTGCGTTTGCTTTACAAGATTTTTTAAGGAGTTTTAATTTATGTCCCCTGGTATAGATATTTTGAGCAATGTTTAGTAGGTCAGAGTTCGTTGAATAAAAACCATGTGTGTATTTGTAGGCTTCAATCATATCCCCTCTTATACGTTGGTAAACCAGACTAGGTAAGTCAATGTTCCTAAGTCTTTCTTCATACGAAAGGGATTTTAAATTATTCACTAATTTAGTAGCTCTCCTCTGAATCAAACTATTCTACCTCCAGCTATGGGTTAATAGTAGGACGGACTGGGCTCTTTAACCTTGGTTAGGCAACCAGTCTAAGAGAAGGAAAACTCTGAATACAAACCTGTGACACATCCTACTTGTACGGAGGGGTTGTTAAATGTGATACTTACATTTACTATCTAGATAAATATAATTTTCAGTCATTTGCTTCATTTTTTTTTTTTAGTTCCCAAAATGATAGAACAACGTAATTTGCCATTGTCTTAGTGTTTGGGAGAGGGAAATACGAACGCATTGTAGCGACTTAAAGACTTGGTTTTTAAGTGTAAATAAATATTTAGTAAGAATAAATAAATAAATAAAAACAAACGAATATTAGTGTTACATTTATATATAATTTTTGGTACATTACTGTAGACATTTCCTCTGTAGGATATTCTGTAATAATTAGACTAATTTTAATTATGAGCTCACTTCACCATGTACAGGGTAATTGCTTACATCTCCCACCGGTTCACTTAAGCAATTTTTAAACCACTAAAAAAATTCGATTTACTATCACAGAAAGATCAATAAAACTCACTGAAAAAATATTTAAATGCCTAAAAACAGAAATGAATATTTTTAGCAACTTACAATTTTTAAAATCCCCAATATGAACCATCTCCCATCGGCAAATAAGTTTCACCGCTACAGTTTATCAAAATAAATCAAGCTGCTAAAATATCGACTGCTACAAACCCTTCTTCAAAAATACAAGGGCCCATAAATTTTGAAGTGTATGTAAATATTTTTTCAAGAACTCTTTTTCATTTCTAATAAATAACATAAATATAAACATTTTTTAATGAATCAAGATTAAGATTTCAGTTTAATTTTATTTTTATTTTTTTTAATAATAATTAGAAAAAAAAGAAGAAAATAAGAAGCGTCTTCTTTACTTACCAGTCAATTTTATCGTCTGATCAGCCATGTTGCCGGTACTAGAATATTTGATCGGAGGAAAAAAGACTAAAAAAACATAAATATTGACTGAAATTGCCACTGTTTGAGCAAAAACGTAAATAATGTCTTTTTTTCTCGAAATAATAAACTATGAAATTTTAAAAAGGGAAAAACAAAACAAAACAGTATGCTAAACAAAAGCAAACTACAAGGGAGATAACCAATGTTGTTTTACTTCCGAAAGAACAGGGGTTTTCAAACTATGGGTCCCGACCCCTCAGTGGGTATCGAAATAAATAAATTGGGTTTCAAAATAGCAGTGTTTGTCTTTGATTTACTCATTTCATATCATTACACTTAGGTTTAATAGGTTGCAATTCAAATTGTTGTTCTGGCTGTGGGTCGAGGTAAAAATAAAAAAATAAATAAATAAAAAAAAGTTTGAAAAACAAAACACTGACTTAAGTTAAAGGTTATCACTTGTATGAGAATTAAATTAATTCAATTAATTAATAGTTTAAATTTCGGAAGTCATATTGACAAATAAATGGTAATTAAGTATGTCCCAAAATTGTAAGGGAAAGTTCATTTAAAAAAAATTCTAGCAGAAAACAATTACAAAAATAGTGAAATGCACTATTTTAATGAAATTCTATTCATTAATGATTTAATTTTATAATGAATTTTATTCTTTATGGACCCCCCAAAAAAAACAAGCAAAAAACCAACTTGAAAAAGAATGTTTTTTTTTATCAAAAATATTGTAGGTGTGTGTGTGTGTGGGGGGATTAACCTTTGGCCATTTGAATAAAAAAGAATCCATGTCCTTAATTTTTTACTTTTCTAAAAAGATCAAATCTTGAAGACCACATAAAAAAATGAAAAATTAAAAAAATTATCACTCGAAAAAAGTTATTTGGAAATTTAAAATTTTTTTTTTTAAATCAAAAAATGAATTTTGTAGTATGTTTTTTTTTTCCATAGTTTTAAAAACAATATATATTTTTTAGATAATGCAAAACATGTATTTTCTCTGATTCAATTGGTCTATTTTTATTGACTTAAAAATTTGATAATGAATTTTAATTGTCTGGAAGATGGTATGTTGAACTCAATATTTCCCCATAGATCATAATAGATCATAGATCTAATCTATCTAAAAAAGTAAGTTTAAAAATGCACAATTTTGCGCAACATATTTATACACACTAAAATTTTGCCAAATGCGCTACCATAGATTTTTATTTATTTACACACAGAAATGTACTACCTTTCTAAGTCATGTATATGCATTTATCTCCCTTACACAGTATGATTGTCCATGGCTACATATTGACAAATAAATGGTAATTTTATTGTGCACTCAAGAAAATGCTGCCTTGTGATCAAGTTAGATTAGTCCTAAAGGTTCAAAAGTGGAAATAGTTGTGTCTAGTTGAAAACAATTAGAAAAGGCTAGTCATTTACACAACAACTTAATATTTTAGGAAATAAAGTTAAACAATACAAAAATGAATAAATAAATTTACTATTTATTTGGTGTAGCATAATTATTATGGTCTACTGGGAATTTGGGGATTGAAAATAAAATGGTATTTGGCTTTCTGGAGAAAGAGAGGAAAAAGAAATAAGAACAAACAAAGGTTAAAATTTAGAAGAGTAAACACTCAATGGGGTGCCAGTAATTTGACCAACAAATGACCCTGGAAATAGATTTTAAAATAAAAACGGAGGTTCTGGGTTTTGACTGGAAACGGATGTGATCCATGGGACAAGAAATGAAAGAAGAGAAAAATCGGTCCTTTTTTGGCTAGGCTCTGGTGGGAGTGAGATGTCTCTCCTGGTTCCCCGTATGGGTTTGGGATAGTAGAACAGAACATGATACTATGTTAGAAGATAGAATAATGGGACCATATACTCTCTCTCTCTCTCTCTCTCTCTTCCCTTCTCTCTGCAAAAGAACCCACAAGCGTTAAAGAAATAAACAGTCCCCTGTGACTATACAACCTTCGTGTGTTGTTTCTGAACTAAACGACTACTACTACAACTCGAACTTAGCTCTATTCAACATATATCGTTCTGGTACATTTGGTCCATGCAAAAGTTTCCAGTATTCTTATTTAAAAAGAAAAGGAAAAAGGCACTGGGATTTTTTTCCTTACCTAATACATTCCATTATATATACACCATTATCCAAAATAGCAAATAAGTACACCCTTGTGCAAATTAATAGAAACAAAATTAATAATTCCGTTATTATTACAATTTCCATAATGTACCAAATTTGCCAGTGTGTTTGTGCAGTGCTGCAATTTTCATATGCTTCCTTGGAGTAACGTTCATCGCAGACAATAGCCATAGGACAACTAATCAACAGTCAAGATAATAGCTGCTTGGTGTGATAAAAATATGATGCAATCATAGATGGTGCTATATAATTTTCAAGTCCAAACAAATTTCATCATACACCCCAAAAATAGATTCATATTACTGCACACCACTGAAAATGATTTCATCTGAGAAAAAAATTGAAATCAATTACTGTGTTGCTCCAGTGGCTCTAAAACTCACCGTATGGTGAAAGAAGGGAAACTAAAATGGTTGTTTCAATTAATTTGCGCCAGGAAGTAAATTGATTGGTTGATTTTAATTATTTACTAAACTTTGCTTAGTAGATGTGGCACAAGGCCAGATGTAGGGAGCACCCAATGAGACTTTGTCAGAAAAATTATAATTGAATTATCTTCCCCTGGCAACAGAGGGCGAATCACCAATATATTCCAAAATTAAACCTCATGACGAAAGTCACTTATCATATGAGCATTCAACCAGGCGAGTCGCATCTTCAAGCTAAAAGCTGAGTGCTAAAATATCATTCCACTCACTGGTGATAGGAAGCCTATCACCAGTGAGTGGAATGATATTTTAGCACTCACATTTATCTTGTCAAACCAGCGAGTGGAATGATATTCTAGTGCTCACATTTACCTTCAACCTCAGCAAGATAAGTCTGGCCAGCAAATGCCACAAATTTGCAACCCCTTTTTGTACCCTTTGAATATATGTTTCTTTACCTTCAACTGTTGTTATTGTCTTCTTTCTTCTGAAATTACTTGCTTATCACCTGGGAATTTTAAGAGTCCCCAATAACTCTGTTTTTCTCTTAACTTGAACTCAATAGTAATTGTTTGCTAGTGTATGGGGATGGGCTGAAAAGTTTATATGATGAAGTTATATCTATTGTTGATCATTCTTTTTACAAATGGGATCCAAGCATTACAACACTAATGGAATAATTGTGTGTATCATAAAAGGGACTATGTTGAAAAATAAACTTCATTCGATCACATTCCATGAGAGTATCTTGTTCAAATGACTTGCGTAGTTTGCTAACCATCACACCGCACTGTAGCATGTCAACTGGTCTAGGGTTATTTCATGCCTTGAAGTTAGGGAATTGTTTTCAATCTATGTTTATATTTACATTTTTAGTATAGTTTCTCAAAAAAAAATTTTTTGCATACAGTCCAATCAAATATATTAATAATTGAGATTCACTTCCGGTTTTTGTCTGTAACAAAAACTACGTCACTACTTATGACACATTACCCCAAATCGTCATAACATAGAATAAATACACTCAAAATTTGAACATGCAGCATTAGACAGTCCTCATTGTTTTTTAAAACAAGTTTTAATAAATACATGACTGGTATTATATATCTATATGTAGTTTGTTTTATTTTAATACATATTTAAAGTTTACAAGTCAAGATTTTCATAGCATGTCATGTATAATTTTGTTATGTTCACTGTATGATAAGCAAATTTTATTATATATCTTATATGATTCAATTATACATTGTATAATTCTGTTATATACACTGTATAATAAGCAGATTTTATTATATATCTTATATGATTCAATTATACATTGTATAATTCTGTTGTATACACTGTATAATAAGCAGATTTTATTATACGCAATATGATTCAATTATACACTGATCAATTTTGTTATATACACTGTATAATAAGCAAATTTGTATTATACACTATATGATCCTATAATACACTGTATAATTCTGTTATATAAACTGTATGATAAGCAAATTTTGAATAATTAATTGTACACAGTTGTTTTACAAAAGTTACTTTTTACTTTTGTGAAATCAGTGAGATAACTTTGACAACTTTTATTCAGTTAAACAGATAGAGAAATTAACTGATTTATATAAATTCGTTCCTATTTGTACACATATCAAGTAAATTTTCTCTGTTACAAACCACTTAATTCATTTGTGATTTGATGAACGTTGAAGTTAGACTGAAGTGAAATGATTGTTATTGATTATCTCCCTTGGATAGTTTCAATTTAAGCAGCCAACGCATGTCTATGGTAATCGATATATTTTTGAGAGGAGAAAAAAAAAAAAACTTTTAAGGAAAAAGAAATTCACTGGCATTTTATATGCATATTCTATTTATTTTCAAGGACTTTTCGTAACTTCAGAATGAGAGAAAGAAAAATATTTTGATCACGGTGAGTAACTAACAGTAACACTATCATTTTGTTTTTTCGTCTTCACAAAAATTTGCTTCTAAATTGATAAAATTTATTGCAATATTATTGATTGCTTTTTTAATGAAATATCTTTAGAAATAAAATTTGTTTTTTTTAATGAAAATATTATTTGATTATCTTATATTATTCTTTATCACATTTCTCATTCATTCGTAGCAGGCGGTCACAACCAAACAAAATGTTTTTAATATGTACGGATGTCCAGCGCTGACACGATAATCACACTGAAAATGTTTTCCCGCAAACTGTTTTGTTTAGATGGTTTTAGAACGAAAGAAATTAATGTAATTCCGAAGAACATTTCTCTATATATACAATAGCAGTTTCTACTTGCTGGTTTAGCTCAGTTGGTAAAACCTCTGCCTCCGAACCACAAGGTTCTATGTTCAATACAAGTCCTTGTCAACTTAGGTTGTGGCGAACTGATGGTAGGTGTGGCGCTCACCTCAGGTGGAAAAAACAATTTCCCTGGTCTAACATTTGTTGAGATATACTTCCTTGCTGTCTGGCTGATACCGACAATAGGTCACTCCACCTACTTTACTAACAAGAAAGACCTGAGTTCAAATTCTGGACGAGGCATGAATCCATATGTTTTCCCTTGCCAGTTAATTTAGCCATGGTTAGGATACCAGTCTAGGAGAAAGAAAACTCTGAATTCAAACCAACTTCACTCCGCTTAAAAATGGATTTTGTGTCACATCCTGCCTGTGGCAGAGGGGTTGGGTAAATACATACTGCTAGCAAGAAAGAAACTAGCAAGGGTTATTTCCTATAAATCTAACATAAACAAAGGGAACCACTATTGACTGATACATTATTTATTTTCCCATTTAACTAACCCTAACCCTAAACCTAACCCGTCTTCTTTTTTCCTAGTAGATCAATAAATGAATTTATCAGTCAAGAGTGGTTCCCCTTTGTTTATGTTAGAATTATAGGAAATAACCAAATGTAGGAAAGAAGAAGGAAAATTCTGTTATGATGAAAGTAAGAAGATCCTGCCTGCCAGCAGTTAAGATTGGACTTTACCTTTATGTTTGAACATTGACCTCCTGACCTCTGTAGGAAATAGGTTTTAAACCAATTATTAGATTCTTTGGTAATTGTCCAGAAGATGCTGCAAGCAAATTTAAAGCAACATTATTATTACCATAATTTTTTGTATTATTCAGACTATTGTCCTCATCTTCATTGTTATCTGTACAACGTTTCGGCCAATGTGCCCTCTGGCCTTCTTCAGGTATTTCTTGTTGGTTTCAGGAACCTTCTCAGACTTGGGAACATTCTTGTCCTAATCGGGAACCTTCTTGTCATAATCAGGAACTTTGAATCCAATCCTTTATTCAGTTCATGGGGGGTATCCTGTTCTCATCGACCGAAATGTTGTACAAATAACAATGAAGATGAGGACAATAGTCCGAATAATACATATAATTACGGTAATAATAATGTTGTATTTTGTTTGTACTAGATCAAAGTCTACACACTCTTGCAGAATATGTTTCACTGTAAATCTCTCTTGGGGATTCTGTGCCCTCTAGTAAATAATGATGGGTAATGTAGGTGTGGCCTATGTGAAGCCGGCACTTTAATGTGTGAACTTATAGCAAAATAACATACTAGTAAAATTTTGTTAGAATGATTAGAATAAGTGTAATAAGTAATTTCAAGTTACCTCCTCTACTTTATGATTACTTCTCTTTTGGAGAACTCTCTGGGGAATACTAGACTATATTAAAACTCTTAATAAGTGTACCAATTATTCTAAGTAGAATAAAGCTTTCCAAAGTCTATCGGTGTTATCGTTTGTCATTACAATAAGACTGTACATTCGTAACAAAGTAACATTCAATAATTTTTCATGAATCTTTAAGATCTGAACTACTGATCTAATTTTCTCATAATTATGTTTATTCATTTATTTATTTTAAAATTTAAGATTTGAATTACTGATTTTAAAATTTGAGATTTTAAAATTTAAGATTTTGAATTACTGATTTTAAAATAAGATTTTAAAATTTAAGATTTGAACTACTGATTTTGAATTTTAAAATTTAAGATTTGAATTACTGATTTTAAAATTTGAGATTTTAAAATTTAAAGATTTGAACTACTGATTTTTAAATTTAAGATTTTAAAATTTAAGATTTGAACTACTGATTTTAAAATAAGATCTTAAATTTAAGATTTGAACTACTGATCTTAAAATTTGAGATTTTAAAATTTAAGATTTGAACTACTGATTTTAAAATTTAAGATTTTAAAATTTAAGATTTGAACTACTGATTTTAAAATAGATCTTAAAATTTAAGATTTGAAGATCTTAAAATTTGAGATTTTAAAATTTAAGATTTGAACTACTGATTTTAAATTTTAAATTAAGATCTTAAAATTTAAGATGTGAACTACTGATTTTAAAATTTAAGATCTTAAAATTTAAGATTTTAGAATTTAACATTTTAAGATTTAAGATTTGAACTACTGATCTAATTTTCTCATTATTATGTTTATTAATTTCTTTATTTCTTTATATTTATCTCTTTTTCAATTTTCAGGCTTAACTGCTGAAAGCTGAATGAATAGAGTTTTTTTCCTCATTTCAAGAAGAGTAAGAAAAAAAGTTATTTCCAAAACTGAGAACATGCATTGAAGGATTAAGAAGTTCTTCTGAAGTTTACAGATTAATCACCAGGATATTGATACAGCTAAGCCTTAAAAAATTCCAGAATATGTCTTGCAAAAAATTCCAGAAATCACCCAAGCATCTTCTGGGAATTCTAGAAAATTAGTTTCTCCAGTGTATATCTAACACTTTTCAGACTGAAATTTAGAAATTTTAAAATTTGACAAGCTTTAATGTAACTCAAATTTAAATTTAGAAATAAATTGCTGTGAATGTTTATATTAAAATATCATTAAATAGGCAATAAATATTATTAGATTCAGTTGTAAATTGATAGATGCATTTGAACCGCCAGATTTAACCAGTACACCTTGAAAGGGTTAAAGTACTATCTAATGCATGTATCTAAGATATAACAGGAATATATAATTCATATATCATGCATATATCTAAAAATAGCTTGTATATATAATTCATATATTTAATGCATATATCTAAAGAATAAAAGGAAAATCTAATTCATATATCTAATGCATACATCTATAGAATGCATATCTAATTCATACATCTAGTGTATAAATGTATAAAGCATATATCATAAAATAGCAGGAATATCCAATGCATATATCCAATGCATATATCCAATGCATATATCTATAGAATGCATATCTAATGCATAAAGAATGAATATATCTAAAGAATAGCAAAAAGATCTAATGCATATATCTAATGCATATATCTATAGAATGCATATCTGTTGCATAAAAAATGAATATATCTAAAGAATAGCAGGAAGATCTAAGAAAAACAACAAAAAACTTAGTTTAATTACAGTATTTTCTTAAACATGGAAACAAACAAAGAAGAACTGGAGGCAAGTATAGAAACTATAACCAATAAGGAAGATGGATATTTAAATCATTCTGAAAAGAAGATCTTTTCCTGTAAGATGTGTGGATGCAGTTTTTCAGATAAGACTAACCTAAATTATCACATGAGTATTCACACCAACAGCAAACAGTTCCACTGTGAAATTTGTCAATGGGTATTTCCTGGGAAAGCAGAACTTAAAATTCATATGAAGATGCATCCCCATGAAAAAATCTTTATGTGCAACATTTGCAGTGCAAAATTTCCACATAATTCAAGGTTGACAAGACATGTTCGAATACACAGTGGAGATAAACCATTCCATTGTGAGCTTTGCGGAGCAAATTTTGCTCTGGATTCCAGTCTGAAGAAACACGTACGGTCTCACACTGGTGAAAAACCTTACACCTGTGATATTTGCGGGACAAAATTTTCAGATGCTTCTAATCTTGGGAGACACAAACAAATTCACAGCAGAGAGAAGCATTTTGGCTGTGAAGTTTGCAGTTCAAAATTTTCAGAAAAATCAAATTTAAGAAAACACATGCGGACACACACAGGAGAAAAACCCTTCCACTGTGAGTTTTGTGGGTCATCCTTTTCCCAGAATGCCCACTTGAGAAAACATTTGCGGACACACACTGGAGAAAGACCCTTCCAATGCGATTTTTGTGAGATGAAATTTTCCCAAACACCACCCTGAAAAATCACATGCATACACACACTGGAGAAAAACCATTCCATTGTCCACTCTGCCCTTCAATATTTTTCCCGAAGTTCCCATCTAAGAATACACATGTGTAAACATGCTAGAGAAACCTTTATTGCATTTTAGATTATTCGGTTATATTATACTAGGTTGAGTTAAAAATTTTGCAATATTTGGCAACTTGAGGGACAATTCAACAGCTTTTGCCAAGGTGATATACCACACTGGACTGTGAGATATCTAGCCTGTCTGATACTCTCAGATTACTATTCATTGGATTTGCATCTATAGTTTGAATCTTGGCCTTGAAATACACAATTTTAAGGCTACTTGATATTGCCTGATCATCAAGGTTCTTAGTATTATTTGTATTATTTGGACTATTGTTCTCATGTTCATTGTTATCTGTACAACATTTCAATCGATGTGCCCTCTGGTCTTCTTCAGGTATTTCTTGTTGGACTCAGGAACCTTCTCGGACTTGGGAACATTCTTGTCATAATTGGAAACCTTCTTGTCATAATCAGGAACCATCATGGAACTTTACGACAAGAAGGTTTCCGATTATGACAAGAATGTTCCCGATTACGACAAGAATGTTCCCGATTACGACAAGAATGTTCCCGATTACGACAAGAATGTTCCCGAGTCTGAGAAGGTTCCTGAGTCCGTCAAGAAATACCTGAAGAAGGCCAGAGGGCATATCGGCTGAAACGTTGTACAGATAACAATGAAGATGAGGACAATAGTCCAAATAATACAAATAATACTAATTATCAAGCCTCATCTCAAAAATCCAGAGAAATAGTATATAATTGATCTAATCCATCAATGGAAACTCCTAGAGAAGCTAGATCAAGGTTCTTGTATTACATAATTCGTGGATTGCCTATGAATTATGATTGTAGTGTAGTAAAGTTTAAATAACGGTATTTGTAAATGGAAATTTACCATTAAATCATAGCACCACTGTTATAAAAGTTATTGACAACAGTTCACCATTCACTGACCTAGCCGCTGATTTCTCATTAGCTAAAGGCCAATCATGTGAAAGGAACTGAGTTAAAGTAGTTAAAATTTGGCCGTTAGTCAAGGGGGCAGATGTGATGGTCTTCTGTTCCTGAGTAAGCCAACTTCTTACTTTGTGATAGAACCCTTTTGGGCTTTCGAGTAATGAACACAGACAACTGGAGCCCAGAATAAAGGATGTCTGTATCAACCAGAGGAAGAGGAAGAAATCCCCCCAAAAGAAGATGGCCAGGTGGCAATTAGAACCCTCCTAAGAACTCCCCCCCTCCTCATTATATACCCAGCAGGCAAAAGGGGTATACAACACTTGCAAGCTGAGTAAGATTTCTTGTATCATCTGGTCACTGTACTGTGATCAACTAGGATATATAAGACCTGTGATGATTTTCCCTTACCTGAAGCAAAAAGAATGTGCTTTTTTCTTGTATCTTTCAAACAAGTGACCATTTGTAATGTGATTCATGCACTCACACAGGTTTAACTTCCTGAGTATTACTATTGCTTATAAATAGGCATAAGTTATTTTGTCAGGACGGCTTAGCTTAGTCGGTAGAGTGTCTGGCCCTCACCAACTCAGCATATGAGTAACACAGGCATCTGGGCGGTAAATTGAAGAGCTGATGGTAGGTGTGGTGCTCTGCCTCAAACACTAAAAAACAATCTCCTTGGTCTGTGTCAAGTTTTCTATGTCATTATCGCCCTTGACCTGGATTAAATTTGAAAAATACATATACAGCCAAACTTTCAGGAAAATTTAGATACGTAGCTCAGTTGGTAGAGCGTCCAACTAGGAACCACAAGGTAGAGCTGATGGTAGGTGTGGTGCTCCACCTCAGACACTAATAAACAATCTCCTTGGTCTAACACTAGTGAAAAGGGATAGACTCCCTTGCTATTTGGCTGATATTGGCTTTAGGCCACCCTAACAACTTTACTTATTGTGTTGTTATGATTCCCACTGGTGGGAGACAAGTAGAAGAGCCTGGTATGTCAGCTAAAGTAAAGGTTACTACTATCATTGGTAGGTGCGAAGGACCACTGCTAAGTACTTGTGGGGATAAAAATATATAAAAATAAAAATAAAATAAAAAAGAAGAACTCCCACAGGGCCTTGACTGGAAGAACCCCTTTGTGCAGGTTCTGAAAAAAGGCTGACTCCCTTCCCCAAAAGAATCCCTCAGCCATTCCAACTGAGGTCGTAATTAGGTCTAGTTGGTCCTGTTAGCCAGGGAGATTTTTCCCTCCTACAGACCACTATGACCTGGTCAATAAAACCTAAGTCGTAAAACTATCTCTTGCCTTTATCTCTTTCCTTTTTTTTCCTCTTTGTGCTTTTTAGTTCCTAAGTTTCATTTCAGCTCACCAGCCCAGAAGAACAAAGAACCAGCTTTTATTGGGGTTTAAGACACCAGCACCAAACAACCATAGCATAGCCCATATACTCCCATTCCCCATTTGTACTTCTGCACCTCTTCCTCTCTTAGCCCAGCCTTAGAGAGAGAGAGAGAGGAGAGAGAGAGAGAGAGAGAGAGAGAGAGAAGGGGTATCTTCAGATGAGATTGGTGGTAACACAGCAGGAAAATTGATTTTTTATGGTTTTAACAGCATGTCAACCTGTCTAGAGTTATTTCATAGATGTCTCTTAAGAGTTTTATTTGAAAATGGTTACATATCAAGTATTCCTAATAGAAATAATTTTTCATAAGTTTATGGTTTAAGTATTCCTATCTAATACTTAATAATAATATGGTTTTCAAGTAATTATTTCTAGAGTGTTGGACCCATATTATTCTTGAAACTACCTCTTTTCAAATAAAACTCTTTTAAGAGACATCTATCGACAGGTATGCTGTGTACAATTACAGAAATACAAATGGGGAAAGTATATGGGGCTATGCTAGGTTGTTTGGGTGCTGGTATTAACCCCAATAAAAGCTGGTTCTTTGTCTTCTGGGCTGGTGGCTGAAATGAACTTGGAACTAAAAAGCACAAAAGAGGAAAAAAAAGGAAAAGAGTAAAGGCAAGAGATAGTTTTACGACTTAGTTTTTATTGACCAGGTCATATGGTCTTAGGGAGGGAAAAAATCTCCCTGCTAACAGGACCAACTAGACCCTAATTACGACCTCAGTTGGAATGGCTGAGGGATTCTTTTGGGGAAGGGAGGTCAGGCTTTTTTCAGACCTGCACAAGGGTTTCTTCCAGTCAAGGCCCTGTGGGAGTTTCTTCTTTTTGTATTTTATTTTATTTTAATATATTTTTTTTATCCCCCAAGTACTAGCAGTGTGGTCCTTCGCACCTATGATAGTAGTAACCTTTACTTTAGCTGACATACCAGCTTCTGCTACCTGTGTCTCCCAGGGGGAATCATAACACACAATATAAGTAAAGTTGTTAGGGTGGGACAAGCCAATATCAGCCAAAATAGCAAGGAAAGTCTATCCCCTTTTCACCTAGTGTTAGACCAAGAGGAGATTGTTTATTAGTGTCTGAGGTGGAAGCACCACACCTAACCATCAGTCTCTACGTTGTGGTTCCTAGTGGACCTGAGACTACGTAATCTAGAATTTTTTGCTGAAGTTTTGGCTGTATATGTATTTTTCAACAGGTCAAGGCGATAATGACAGTAGAGAAAACTTGACACAAGACAAGGGAGATGGTTTTTAGTGTTTGAGAGGAGATGCCTTTCAATTGTTACCGCCCAGAATGCAACTCATATGCTGGAGTTGGTGAGGGCGCAGGACACTCTAACCGACTAAGGCCCGTCCTGACAAAATAAACTTTGCCTATTATATAAGCAATAGTAATACTAGCAGGAAGTTAAACCTGTGGAGTGCCATGAATCACATTTAATGGTCCACTTGTTGAAAGATACAAGAAAAAACACATTTCTTTTGCTTCAGGTAAGGGAAAAATTCATCACAGGTCTTATATATCCTAGTTGATCACAGTAACAGTGACCAGATGATACAAGAAATCTTACTCCAGCTTGCAAGTGTTGTATACCCCTTTTGCCTGCTGGGTATATAAGAGGAGGGGGGGAGTTCTTAGGAGGGTTCTAATTGCCACCTGGCCATCTCTTTGGGGGAATTTCCTCCTCTCGCTCTGGTTGATACAGACTATCCTTTATTCTGGGCTCCAGTTGTCTGTGTTCATTACTCGAAAGCCCAAAAGGGTTCTATCACAAAGTAAGAAGTTGGCTTACTCAGGAACAGAAGACCATCACAATCTGCCCCCCTTTGACTTAACGGCCCAAATTTTAACTACTTTAACTCAGTTCCTTTCACATGATTGGCCTTTAGCTAATGAGAAATCAGCGGCTAAGGTCAGTGAAATGGTGAACTGTTGTCAATAACTTTTATAACAGTGGTGGCTATGATTTAATGGTAAATTTCCATTTTACAAATACCGTTATTTAAACTTTAACTACACTAACAATCATAATTCATAGGCAATCCACGAATTATGTAATACAAGAACCTTGATCTAGCTTCTCTAGGAGTTTCCATTATGGATTAGATCAATTATATACTATTTCTCTGGATTTTGAGATGAGGCTTGATAATTAGTATTATTTGTATTATTTGGACTATGTTCCTCATCTTCATTGTTATCTGTACAACGTTTCAGCCGATATGCCCTCTGGCCTTCTTCAGGTATTTCTTGACGGACTCAGGAACCTTCTCAGACTCGGGAACATTCTGTGTAATGGAAACATTCTTGTCGTAATCGGGAACATTCTTGTCGTAATCGGGAACATTCTTGTCATAATCGGAAAACCTTCTTGTCGTAAAGTTCCATGATGTTCCTGATTATGACAAGAAGGTTTTCCAATTATGACAAGAATGTTCCCAAGTCCGAGAAGGTTCCTGAGTCCAACAAGAAATACCTGAAGAAGACAGAGGGCACATCGATTGAAATGTTGTTACAGATAACAATGAACATGAGAACAATAGTCCAAATAATAACAAATAATACTAAGAACCTTTGATGATCAGGCAATATCAAGTAGCCTTAAAATTGTGTATTTCAAGGCCAAGATTCAACTATAGATGCAAATCCAAATGAATAGTAATCTGAGAGTATCAGACAGGCTAGATATCTCACAGTCCAGTGTGGTATATCACCTTGGCAAAAGCTGTTGATTGTCCCTCAAGTTGCCAAAATATTGCAAAATTTTTAACTCACCTAGTATAATATAACCGAATAATCTAAAATGCAATAAAGGTTTCTCTAGCATGTTTACAACATGGTGTAATTCTTAGATGGGAACTTCGGGAAAATATTGAAGGGCAGAGTGGACAATGAATGGTTTTTCTCCAGTGTGTGTATGCATGTGATTTTTTCAGGGTGGTGTTTTGGGAAAATTTCATCTCACAAAAATCGCATTGAAGGGTCTTTCTCCAGTGTGTGTCCGCAAATGTTTTTCTCAAGTGGGCATTCTGGGAAAAGGATGACCCACAAAACTCACAGTGGAAGGGTTTTTCTCCTGTGGTGTGTCCGCATGTGTTTTCTTAAATTTGATTTTTTCTGAAAATTTTGAACTGCAAACTTCAAGCCAAAATGCTTCTCTCTGCTGTGAATTTGTTTGTGTCTCCCAAGATTAGAAGCATCTGAAATTTTGTCCCGCAAATATCACAGTTGTAAGGTTTTCACGCAGTGTGAGACCGTACGTGTTTCTTCAGAACTGGAATCCAGAGCAAAATTTGGCTCCGCAAAGGCTCACAATGGAATGGTTTATCTCCACTGTGTATTCGAACATGTCTTGTCAACTTGAATTATGTGGAAATTTTTGCACGCAAATGTTGCACATAAAGATTTTTTCATGGGGATGCATCTTCATATGAATTTTAAGTTCTGCTTCCCCAGGAAATACCCATTTGACAAATTTCACAGTGGAACTGTTTGCTGTTGGTGTGAATACTCATGTGATAATTTAGGTTAGTCTTATCTGAAAAACTGCATCCACACAATCTTACAGGAAAAGATCTTCTTTTCAGAATGATTTAAATATCCATCTTCCTTATTGGTTATAGTTTCTATACTTGCCTCCAGTTCTTCTTTGTTTTGTTTCCCATGTTTAAGA
This sequence comes from Doryteuthis pealeii, assembly GCA_023376005.1. NCBI lineage: Eukaryota > Metazoa > Mollusca > Cephalopoda > Myopsida > Loliginidae > Doryteuthis > Doryteuthis pealeii. Next base: position 7,560 of record CM042171.1, on the reverse strand, counting down.
AAATACTGTAATTAAACTAAGTTTTTTGTTGTTTTTTCTTAGATCTTCCTGCTATTCTTTAGATATATTCATTTTTTTATGCAAACAGATATGCATTCTATAGATAGTATTGCATTAGATATATGCATTAGATCTTTTTGCTATTCTTTAGATATATTCATTCTTTATGCATTAGATATGCATTCTATAGATATATGCATTGGATATATGATTGGATATATGCATTGGATATTCCTGCTATTTTATGATATATGGCTTTAATACATTTATACACTAGATGTATGAATAGATATGCATTCTATAGATGTATGCATTAGATATATGAATTAGATTTTCCTTTTATTCTTTAGATATATGCATTAAATATATGAATTATATATACAAGCTATTTTTAGATATATGCATGATATATGAATTATATATTCCTGTTATATCTTAGATACATGCATTAGATAGTACTTTAACCCTTTCAAGTGTACTGTTAAATCTGGCGGTTCAAATGCATCTATCAATTTACAACTGAATCTAATAATATTTATTGCCTATTTAATGAATTTTTAATATAAACATTCACAGCAATTTATTTCTAAAATTTAAATTTGAGTTACATTAAAGCTTGTCAAATTTTAAAATTTCTAAATTTCAGTCTGAAAAGTGTTAGATATACACTTGGAGAAAACTAATTTTTCTAGAATTCCCAGAAGATGCTTGGTGATTTCTGGAATTTTTTGCAAGACATATTCTGGAATTTTTTAAGGCTTAGCTGTATCAATATCCTGGTGATTATCTGTAAACTTCAGAAGAACTTCTTAATCCTTCAATGCATGTTCTCAGTTTTGAAATAACTTTTTTTCTACTCTTCTGAATGAGGAAAAAACTCTATTCATTCAGCTTCCAGCAGTTAAGCCTGAAAATTGAAAAAGAGTAAATATAAAGAAATAAAGAAATTAATAAACATAATAATGAGAAAAATTAGATCAGTAGTTCAAATCTTAAATCTTAAAATGTTAAATTCTAAAATCTTAAATTTTAAGATCTTAAATTTTAAAATCAGTAGTTCACATCTTAAATTTTAAGATCTTAAATTTTAAAATCAGTAGTTCAAATCTTAAATTTTAAAATCTTAAATTTTAAAATCAGTAGTTCAAATCTTAAATTTTAAAATCTCAAATTTTAAGATCAGTAGTTCAAATCTTAAATTTTAAGATCTTATTTTAAAATCAGTAGTTCAAATCTTAAATTTTAAAATCTTAAATTTAAAAATCAGTAGTTCAAAAAATCTCAAATTTTAAGAAGTAGTTCAAATCTTAAATTTTTAAGATTTTTTTAAAAATCAGTAAGTTCAAATCTTAATTTTATCTTAAATTTTAAAAATCAGTAGTTCAAATCTTAAATTTTAAAATCTCAAATTTTAAAATCAGTAATTCAAATCTTAAATTTTAAAATCTTTTTCAAAATCAGTAGTTCAAATCTTAAATTTTAAATCTTATTTTAAATCAGTAATTCAAATCTTAAATTTTTAAAATCTCAAATTTTAAAATCAGTAATTCAAATCTTAAATTTTAAAATAAATAAATGAATAAACATAATTATGAGAAAATTAGATCAGTAGTTCAGATCTTAAAGATTCATGAAAAATTATTGAATGTTACTTTGTTACGAATGTTACAGTCTTAATTTGTATGACAAACGATAACACCGATAGACTTGGAAAGCTTTATTCTACTTAGAATAATTGGTACTTATTAAGAGTTTTAATATAGTCTAGTATTCCCCAGAGAGTTCTCCAAAAGAGAAGTAATCATAAAGTAGAGGAGGTACACTTGAAATTACTTATTACACTTATTCTAATCATTCTAACAAAATTTTACTAAGTATGTTATTTGCTATAAGTTCACACATTAAAGTGCCGCTTCACATAGGCCACACCTACATACCCATCATTATTTACTAGAGGGCACAGAACCCCAAGAGAGATTTACAGTGAAACATATTCTGCAAGAGTGTGTAGACTTTGATCTAGTACAAACAAAATACAACATTATTATTACCGTAATTATATGTATTATTCGGACTATTGTCCTCATCTTCATTGTTATTTGTACAACATTTCGGTCGATGAGAACAGGATACCCCCCCATGAACTGAATAAAGGATTGGATTCAAAGTTCCTGATTATGACAAGAAGGTTCCCGATTAGGACAAGAATGTTCCAGTCTGAGAAGGTTCCTGAAACCAACAAGAAATACCTGAAGAAGGCCAGAGGGCCATTGGCCGAAACGTTGTACAGATAACAATGAAGATGAGGACAATAGTCTGAATAATACAAAAAATTATGGTAATAATAATGTTGCTTTTAAATTTGCTTGCAGCATCTTCTGGACAATTACCAAAGAATCTAATAATTGGTTTAAACCTATTTCCTACAGAGGTCAGGAGGTCAATGTTCAAACATAAAGGTAAAGTCCAATCTTAACTGCTGGCAGGCAGGATCTTCTTACTTTCATCATAACAGAATTTTCCTTCTTCTTCCTACATTTTGGTTATTTCCTATAATTCTAACATAAACAAAGGGGAACCACTCTTGACTGATAAAATTCATTTATTGATCTACTAGGAAAAAAGAAGACGGGTTAGGTTTAGGGTTAGGGTTAGTTAAATGGGAAAATAAATAATGTATCAGTCAATAGTGGTTCCCCTTTGTTTATGTTAGATTTTATAGGAAATAACCCTTGCTAGTTTCTTTCTTGCTAGCAGTATGTATTTACCCAACCCCTCTGCACAGGCAGATGTGACACAAAATCCATTTTTAAGCGGAGTGAAGTTGGTTTGAATTCAGAGTTTTCTTTCTCCTAGACTGGTATCCTAACCATGGCTAAATTAACTGGCAAGGGAAAACATATGGATTCATGCCTCGTCCAGAATTTTGAACCTCAGGTCTTTCTTGTTAGTAAAGTAGGTGGAGTGACCTATTGTCGGTATCAGCCAGACAGCAAGGAAGTATATCTCAACAAATGTTAGACCAGGGAAATTGTTTTTTCCACCTGAGGTGAGCGCCACACCTACCATCAGTTCGCCACACCTAAGTTGACAAGGACTTGTATTGAACATAGACCTTGGGGTTCGGAGGCAGAGTTTTTACCAACTGAGCTAAACCAGCAAGTAGAAACTGCTATTGTATATATAGAGAAATGTTCTTCGGAATTACATTAATTTCTTTCGTTCTAAAACCATCTAAACAAAACAGTTTGCGGGAAAACATTTTCAGTGTGATTATCGGTCAGCGCTGGACATCCGTTACATATTAAAAACATTTTGTTTGGTTGTGACCGCCTGCTACGAATGAATGAGAAATGTGAATTAAAGAATAAAATATAAGATAATCAAATAATATTTTTCATTAAAAAAAAAACAAATTTTATTTCTAAAGATATTTCATTAAAAAAGCAATCAATAATATTGCAATAAATTTTATCAATTTAGAAGCAAATTTTTGTGAAGACGAAAAAACAAAATGATAGTGTTACTGTTAGTTACTCACCGTGATCAAAATATTTTTCTTTCTCTCATTCTGAAGTTACGAAAAGTCCTTGAAAATAAATAGAATAATGCATATAAAATGCCAGTGAATTTCTTTTTCCTTAAAAGTTTTTTTTTTTTTCCTCCTCTCAAAATAATACGATTACCATAGACATGCGTTGGCTGCTTAATTGAAACTATCCAAGGGAGATAATCAATAACAATCATTTCACTTTCAGTTAAAACTTCAACGTTCATCAAAGTCACAAATGAATAAGTGGTTTGTAACAGAGAAAATTTACTTGAATGTGTACAATAGGAACGAATTTATATAAATCAGTTAATTTCTCTATCCTGTTTTAACTAGAATAAAAGTGTCAAAGTTATCTCACTGATTTCACAAAAGTAAAAAGTAACTTTGTAAAAACAACTGTGTACAATTAATTATTCAAAATTTGCTTATCAATACAGTTTTATATAACAGAATTATACAGTGGTATTATAGGATCATATAGTGTATAATACAAATTTGCTTATTATACAGTGTATATAACAAAAATTGATCAGTGTATAATTGAATCATATTGCGTATAATAAAATCTGCTTATTATACAAGTGTATACAACAGAATTATACAATGTATAATTGAAATCATTAAGATATATATAAAATCTGCTTATTATACAGTGTATATATACAGAATTATACAATGTATAATTGAATCAATATAAGATATATAATAAAAATTTGCTTATCATACAGTGAACATAACAAAATTTAACATGACATGCTATGAAATCTGATTGTTAAACTTTAAATATGTATTAAAATAAAACAAAACTACAATATAGATATATAATACCAAGTCATGTTTTAATAAAATTGTTTTTAAAAAACAATGAGGACTGTCTAATGTGCATGTTCAAAATTTGAAGTGTATTTATTCTATGGTTATGACGATTTTGGGGTAATGTGTCATAAGTAGTGACGTAGTTTTTTTGTTACAGACAAAAACCGGAAGTGAATCTCAATTATTTAATAATATTTGATTGGACTGTATGCAAAATTTTTTGAGAAACTATACTAAAATGTAATATAAACATAGATTGAAAACAATTCCCTAACTTCAAAGGCATGAATAACCCTAGACCAGTTTGACATGCTACAGTGCGGTGTGATGGTTAGCAAACTACGCAAGTCATTTGAACAAGATACTCTCATGGAATGTGATCGAATGAAGTTTATTTTTCAACATAGTCCCTTTATGAATACACACAATTTTCCATTAGTGTTGTAATGCTTGGATCCCATTTGTAAAAAGAATTGATCAACAATAGATATAACTTCATCATATAAACTTTTCAGCCCATCCCCATACACTAGGCAAACAATTTACTTTGAGTTCAAGTTAAGAGAAAAACAGAGTTATTGGGGACTCTTAAATTCCCAGGTGATAAGCAAGTATTTCAGAAGAAAGAAAGACAATAACAACAGTTGAAGGTAAAGAAACATATATTCAAAGGTACAAAAAGGGGGTTTGCAATTTGTGGCATTTGCTGGCCAGACCACTTATCTTGCTGAGGTTGAAGGTAAATGTGAGCACTTAGAATATCATTCCACCTCGCTGGTTGACAAGATAAATGTGAGTGCTAAATATCATTCCACTCACTGGTGATAGGCTTCCCTATGCACCAAGTGAGTGAATGATATTTTAGCACTGCAGCTTTTAGCTTGAAGATGCGACTCGCCTGGTTGAATGCTCATATGATAAGTGACTTCGTCATTGAGGTTTTAATTTTGGAATATATTGGTGATTCGCCCTCTGTTGCCAGGGGAAGATAATTCACTATAATTTTTTTCTGACAAGTCTCATTGGGTGCTCCCTACATCTGGCCTTGTGCCACATCTACTAAGCAAAGTTTAGTAAATAATTAAAATCAACAATCAATTTACTTCCTGGCGGCAAATTAATTGAAACAACCATTTTAGTTTCCCTTCTTTCACCATACCGGTGAGTTTTAGAGCCACTGGAGCAACACAGTAATTGATTTCAAATTTTTTTTCTCAGATGAAATCATTTTCAGTGGTGTGCAGTAATATGAATCTATTTTTGGGGTGTATGATGAAATTTGTTTGGACTTGAAATTATATAGCACCATCTATGATGCATCATATTTTTAATCACACCAAGCAGCTATTATCTTGACTGTTGATTAGTTTTTCCTATGGCTATTGTCTGCGATGAACGTTACTCCAAGGAAGCATATGAAAATTGGGCAGCACTGCACAAACACACTGGCAAATTTGGTAGGCATTATGGAAATTGTAATAATAACGGAATTATTAATTTTGGTTTCTATTATTTGCACAAGGGTGTACTTTATTTGCTATTTTGGATAATGGTGTATATATATATGGATGTAATTAGGTAAAGGAAAAATCCAGTGCCTTTTTTCCTTTTCTTTTTAAATAATGAATAACTGGAAACTTTGCATGGACCAAATGGTAACGCAGAACGATATATGTTGAATAGAGCTAAGTTCGAGTTGTTAGTAGTAGTCGTGGTTAGTTCAGAACAACACACGAAGGTTGTATAGTCACAGGGGACTGTTTTAATTTCTTTAAGCGCTTGTGGTTCTTTTGGGCAGAGAGGGAAAGGAAGAAGAGAGAGAGAGAGAGAGAGAGTATATGGTCCGCCATTATTCTATCTTCTACATAGTATCATGTTCTGGTTCTAGCTATCCAAACCCATACGGGGAACGCAGGGCAGACATCTCCTCCCCACCAGAGGTAGCCAAAAAAGGACCGATTTTTCTCTTCTTTCATTTCTTGTCGCCCATGGATCACATCCGTTTCCAGTTCCAAAACCAGAACCTCCGTTTTTATTTTAAAATCTATTCCAAGGGTCATTTGTTGGTCAAATTACTGGCACCCCATTGAGTGTTTACTCTTCTAAATTTTAACCTTTGTTTGTTCTTATTTCTTTTCCTCTCTTCTCCAGGAAAGCCTAAATACCATTTTATTTTCATCCCAAAATTCCAGTAGAACCATAATAATTAATGCTTACACCAAATAAATAGTAATTTTATTTATTCCATTTTTGTATTGTTTAACTTTAATTTCCTTAATATTAAGTTGTTGGTGTAAATGACCTAAGCCTTTTCTAATTGTTTTCAACTAGACACAACTATTTCCCTTTTGAAACGCTTTAGGACTAATTCTAACTTGAAATCACAAGGCAGCATTTTCTTGAGTGCACATATTACCATTTATTCTGTCAATTGTGCGCATGGACAATCAATACTGTGTAAAGGGAGATATGCATATACATGACTTAGAAAGGTAAGTACATTTCTGTGTGTAATAAATTAAAATCATGAGTAGCGCATTGGCAAAATTTAGTGTGTATAAATTATGTTGCGGCAAAAATTGTGCATTTTTAAAACGTTACTTTTTTAGATAGATTAGATCTATGATCTATTATGATCTATGGGGAATATGAGTTCAACATACCATCTTCCAGACAATTAAAATTTCATTATGCAAATTTTTAAGTCATAAAAAATAGACCAATTTGAAATCAGAAAAAATACATGTTGTGCATTATCTAAAAAATATATATTGTTTTTAAACTATGGAAAAAAAAACATACTACAAAATTCATTTTTTGATTAAAAAAAAAATTTTAAATTTCCAATAACTTTTTTCGAGTGATAAATTTTTTTAATTTTACATTTTTTTATGTGGTCTTCAAGATTTGATGCTTTTTTAGAAAAGTAAAAATATTAAAGGACATGGATTCTTTTTTATTCAAATGGCCAAAGGTTTAATCCCCCACACACACACACACCTACAATAATTTTTGATAAAAAAAAACATTCTTTTTCAAGTTGGTTTTTTTGCTTGTTTTTTTTGGGGGTCCATAAGAATAAAATTCATTATAAATTAAATGCATTAATGATAGAATTTCATTAACATAGTGCATTTCAGCTATTTTTGTAAAATTGTTTTCTGCTAGAATTTTTTTTAAATGAACTTTCC
>CM042170.1:74772057-74831568 GCA_023376005.1 Doryteuthis pealeii | reverse complement strand
CAAGTAAAAATAAAAACAAAAAGATGTTATTTTTTGTGTCCTAGACATTTAAACAAAGAAAAAAATCTTCAAGACGAAAACAAAAACGCGTTTTTCCGAAAATCGTCTATTTTTTTTTCTTTGAAATCGATAGGACACAAAAAATAACATCTTTTTGTTTTATTTTTTTACTTGCATTGTAATTGCTTTCAAATTAATACATTATAACATACTTAACAATGCTTCAAGCAAATTACCAATTACTTTTATATATGTATTATATAATATATATATATCAGTTGGTACAGCATCCAACTAGAACCACAAGGTTCCAGGTTTGTGTGTGCCCACACACACACACACATATATATATATATATATATATATATATATATATATATATATATATACTAGACAAACGTGACCCGTTTTATATATATATATATATCATAGAAAGGAAGGAAGAACTCAACACCGTAATTCCATAATAAATTTATTTCGACCAAAATTGGGGCCTATATAAATCTAAGTTGATTTAATATAGCTCCCCTTACTACCAAGTTTTAGATAAATCTCATATATATATATATATATATATATATATATATATATATATTACAATATAGGTACAAGTGATAACCTACTCGAGTTTCACCATAAGGATCTTCAGAGTTAACTCCACTGAATTAATCGAGATACTGATTAATTGCTGTCGACTACACATGTGTGTCCTTCGCATTAAACAATTAATCAGTATCTCGATTAATTCAGTGGATTTAACCCTGAAGATCCTTATGGTGAAACTGAGTAGGTTATCACTTGTACCTATATTGTAATAAATTTGCTCTACTAATGTATTGAGTACTTTGTATTAGTTATATCGCTGACTTACCTTCCTGAATTTCACCATCTAACCATCGTGACCATATTCACCGGTAAGTCACATTTTCCATTATACATATATATATATATATGAAGTGAACATACAATGTGTTTGAAAATGTCGAAGGCCGACAATATGTCGCCATTTTCAAACACATTGTTTGTTCACTTCATACTGTCATGCTATAAGTCACCAAAAAAAGTGCGAAATACACATCAGTTTAAAATAAACGAGAGATTCTGGGGAAGCCGCTAGTGTAATGGTTCGAGTGTCCGCCTGTCAGCCTGAAAGTAGGGTTCAAATCACGCATAAAGCACTGCCCTGTCTATAGCTCTGCTGATGAGGCCTAATAGGCTGAAATGTACATACAGAGATCGACTTTTTCTCGATTTGTTTACGGTTTACATTTAAACCGATATGCACGCCTAATTCATTTAATTATAATTAATTAATTAACAAATTAGGTATGACTTTAATTAAGCACATAATCTCCCAAATATATATATTATATATATATATATATATATATAATTGATAATATTGAATTAATATTATCATTGACTAGATGATTTTGGCATTCTCCATTTGTGGCATGGGCTGGTGGCCCAGTGTGTTGAGTCACCACTCTTCAAGCTGTGGTCCACTGGTTCAATCTCTAGTGGCGGAGATTGTGGTATGCACTGCTGATGAGACCAAAGGAGGTCGAAACAGCTGTCCAGTGCTCCGGATGTCGCAAATGGTGTTTGCCGAGTAGTCTGGTTGTGGTAATGTGATTCAATTATCAATTATATATAATTCCTCTATCAAATTTAATATATATATATATTATTATTTATATTTTTGCTTGAAGGCAATTATAAATGCATGTATCGCATAAAATTCGATAATTATAGAAAATGTATAGAAAACGGTGTTCTGCATAGCGAGCCATCCTTTGCGGGATTTACTTGTCAAGATTATTTCTAATTATCGAATTTTATGCGACATGCATTTATAATTGCCTTCAAGCAAAATATAAATAATAATTTATTCAACATTGCTTCTATAAAAACAAACATCCAAAATCTTATTCACTTCCCGAAGCTTAGGGCCGGGTTTGTTACTAAATAAACGTCCACTTACCTACTATGGCAGGGGCGTGTAATAGTATCATGACAAGGTTAATTTCGCAGGGATTGTTCGCTATGTACCGGCAGCCGAACGGATATGGTCTCTGACTATGCCTGTGAAGTCCCGTTTCCATTCCTGTCGGAGGAGTCGTTAGTATACATCGCTGAAGAGACTTAATAAAGTCGAAACAGTCTGTACTTCTGCATAGCGAGCCATCCTTGCGGGATTTACTTGTCAAGATTATTTCTATAATTATCGAATCTATTCGATACTTGCATTTATAATTGCCTTCAAGCAAAAATAAAATAATTTATTCAACATTGCTTCTATAAAAACAAACATCCAAAAATCTTATATTATATATATATACATATGGGCTTAATCCTCTGAAAGCCTCCTCTATGGCAAATTCATAAGGAGAATCATCTAAAATGGGCAGAGGAGTATATGAAAATTTACTTTTACAAAGTACTTTTCTTAGACAAAACCTGTACAAACCTTGCTGGACCCGAGGGCAGGTAATATTGGTGATATGAGCGTTGGTCTATGGAGAGTCCCAAGAGAGTCCCAGATGGAGTCAAAATGACTGCTAATACCTATATTGCCTTCTTGAAGGACCCACTTGAGCTTTGAGTGAAGAGACAGAGATAACCCATACAAGTGAATGATTGTCTTCATGCAAGATAACGCCCCCTTCACACGCAGCAAGGAAGACTACAGAGTATCTTGAACAACAAGGGATTTCCAGGCTGATGAAGAGGCCTGCTTGTTCACCTGATTTGAATATTTAGTGGTCGATGTGACTACTCTTCAAAATAATGGATAGTATTTGGTTCTATTTGTTATCAAACTCAACATCATTTTGTGGTGTTTTCATATCTTATTATAATGGAGATTGTGTGTTTTTCTGTCTGTAACCGAAACTAAATCACTACTCAAGTCACAATTACCTTAGTTATTAACGTCACATTCAGCATGGATTTATTTTTATTTTAACCTCAATTATTAATAAAATTGTTGTACATTATTAATACTGTTAACCATATCTACATAAAAATAACATACTATTATATTCATATATTCAACAAAATAGCGGTTTACAGTGTGAACGGGAAGGCTAATTTGCATATTGATATTTAAAATATGATTTTGATAAATATGTGCTTAGTATTATTGATTTCTAACTGTTTGGTTTTATTTTAATGAATATAAACAAAAATCTCTTCAATGAATCTTAAAAGAAAAACATTAACAAGAAAAAATAACTGTCATTTTATTCTTTACTTCCTATTTTAACTAAATACTTAAATTAGAAAAAAATACCAATGAAAGACGAGAGTGATGGAAGAGTAAGTTTCAGTTGTTCTATTTTTCGATTATACCCCCCTCTGTTTAAAATCTTTTTATCTGCATTCTTATTTAGTTTCATTAGCTTTTGTAATTTAATACGATATTTTATTACATTAAAACTTAAATACTTGCACCCGGAGGGTGCATATATTTGCTAGTCCTTTTAACTATACTTATACCGTCGGATTCATTTCCTTACTCTTAACTTATATATATGTATGATTTAAAAGTCTGAGACACATGTCGTGCATCTAATATAATAAATTTTCAAAAACACATTTAAAACCAATTTGCAGACCTTCATATTTTTATCACACACACACACACACACACACACACACACATATATATGTATGTATTATACATACATACATAAATAAATATCATTAATTCATCAGAAATAAATTTTCAAGTCTGATTATGAACTCAGACTTGAAGAGGCAAAGTTAGCCAAAATAAATTCATTTCTGATAAATCAAGGTTTTCATATATTTATTTATGATAATGAAAAGTGCGATATACATATCAGTTTAAAATAAACGAGAAATTCTGGGGAAGCCTGCTAGTGTAATGGTTCGAGTGTCCGCCTGTCAGCCTGACAGGTAGGGTTCGAATCACGCACAAAGCACTGCCCTGTCTATAGCTCTGCTTACGTTCTGGGATAAAGATGGATCACTGTATCCTAGCCAGGAGACCTGACCTAGTGCTGATTAAAAAAAGAAAAAAAAAAAAACATGCTAATGTGGAATTTGCAGTTCCAGCAGATCACAGGGTGATGTTCAAAGAAAAATGGAAAGATGGATAAATACCTGGACCTTGCTAGAGAATTGAAATAGGAGGGTGAAAGTGATACCAATTTTAGTTGGTGCACTTGGAACGGTAAAAAAAAAAAAAACTTGGAAAAAAGACTGGAGGATCTGGAAATTGTTGTAGTTTTTAGTATATAAGGCGTGTGGTAAATGCCTACTCTTACTTGTAGACTCGCCGATAACCATGTGACCAACCTATTAGCCAATCACTGGCAGTGCTCTGCTGCTGATATTATTATTTATACTGGCTGTTTTTAATCTTAGCTAATCATAACTACTTGGATCTTCTTGGACGACGGACCATAGGACATCACAGGATTCACTTACCAAAGATTCTATATCACAGGACTTATTCACTTACCAAAGGATTCTATATCACGACTTATCACTTACCCAAAGGATTCTATATCACAGGACTTATTCACTTACCAAAGGATTCTATATCACAGGACTTATCACTTACCAAAGGATTCTATATCACAGACTTATCACTTACCAAAGGATTCTATATCACAGGACTTATTCACTTACCAAAGGATTCTATATCACAGGACTTATTCACTTACCAAAGGATTCTATATCACAGGACTTATTCACTTACCAAAGGATTCTATATCACAGGACTTATTCACTTACCAAAGGATTCTATAACTCAGGACTTACTTACTTATTTACTTCGGGACGGGTGGTCCAGTGAGCTTCGACCTCTGGAACGATGGGATGCTAAATTAATAGCGTCGATCCCAACCGGCCTCATTGCACTTAAAGAGGCAGGTCTGGGATTGACGCAATTTTTCTACCTACCACCCCATGAGTCTCGGCTTGTGGATGGTGCCCACATAAAGCGGCCTTGTGCCATATCGTGTGTAAGTGGGACACATGTAAATACCAGTAGTCCCAGCTACTCGTCCTTCGGGACGGGTGGTCCAGTGAGCCTCGGCCTCTGGACCGATGGGATGCTTTACAACTGTCCAAGGATGGCGGCCAGATACTTAACAGAGGAAGAATTGAGACTATCCAGACTACTGCATTGCTTCAATCAGCTAGAATACTCAGAAGAGTCCTGGAGACCTGAGGAGACTTGTTGTCACTTTTTCAATCCAGTAAAAGACCACCAGCTTATGTAGATGTGAAAAACTCACATAGCGAATAATTCAAATAAAATAATCAATAAAAAATGAAGATAAAAGAAAATATTAATCAATAGCGATAATAACATCAATTACATAATACATTTAATATTCTAATATGAGTACGAGATAATGATAGAGTGATATATATATATATATATATATATATATATATATAAAAGTAAAGTCGTCGGGGCGGCCTGATGTCGGTATCAGCCATGCAGCGAGGGAGTCTATCCCCTTTTCACTAGCGCTAGACTAAGGAGATTATTTTTAGCGTCTGAGGTGGAGCGCCACACCTACCATCAGCTCCTTACTTTACCGCACAGATCCCTGTGCTTCTCATACGCTGAGTTGGTGAGGGTGGGTATCGAACTAGGAACCTTGTGGTTTCTAGCCGAACGCTCTAGCGACTGAGCTAACCCTACCCTATATATATATATATATATATATATATATATATATAATAAAAAGAAGGTTTGCAAAAAGGATTGTTTTTTAGTTTTTTTAAATTTATTTGTCGCATATGTAAGATAATTATAAGTTAAAAAAAAAAAACAACAAAAAAACAAAAAACAAAAATCCTTTTTGCAAACCTTTTTATAGAATATCTAATTTTCTCCTGTTGGACCCATAACAACACTTTATATATATATATATATATATATATGAAAGTACGTAAATAAACATCAATTTTTGGAGGATATGTGCTTAATTGAAGTCATACCTAATTTTTGAAAATTAATTAGTTAATAATTAATGAATTTAGGCAGGCATATATGTTCAAATGTAAGGCTAAACAGATCGATAAAATGTCAATCCCTGAATGTAGATTTCGACCTATTAGGTCTCATCAGCAAGGTTATAGACATGAGAGACTGCTCTGTGTGTGACTCGAAACCTTGACTGCCAATTTGGGATTGGCAAGCTGGTGTTGTGGTTAGAATCTCCGTCTGTCAGCTGTCCGCCTAAATTCATTAATTATTAACTAATTAATTTTCAAAAAATTAGGTATGACTTTAATTAAGCACATATCCTCAAAAAAAAAAAAAATATATATATAGATGTATTTTAGTAGCACAAACACACACACATGTTTTTGGGATTCAGATACACAACACACACACACAAACACATATATAATAATATATATATATATATACATACATATATACACATTTCAGTTGCACAAACATACACACACAAATAAACAAATATAAATATAAATATATATATATATATATATATATATATATATATATCTCAAGTGAGATAGCGTTCATCATACACTGTGGTATATATATATATATATATATATATATATATACACAAAAAAACAGGAAATGATCTTATTCGAACATGAGTTGACAGCCAACATTATATATATATATATATACACACACACACACACACACACACACACACACACATAGAATGCAACAAAGACACACATATCAAGAAACACACACACAAAAAACACACACATACCAGGAAATGCCAAAAAAGACACCCATACCAGAGAACACAAAAAAGACACACATACCAGAGAACGCAATAAAGACACACATACCAGAGAACGCAATAAAGACACACAAACAAAGAACGCAAAATAGACACACATACCAGAGAGTGCAAAAAAAGACACACATACCAGAGAGTGCAAAAGGACACATACCAGGAAATGCCAAAAAAGACACACGTACCAGAGAATGCACACATACAGAGAATGCAAAAAGCACAATACAGAGAATGCAAAAAAGACACACATACCTTAGAATGCTAAAAAGACACACATACCTTAGAATGCTAAAAAACACATACCACACACTACCTTAGAATGCTAAAAAGACACACATCCAGGAAATGCACATAAGGAAATGACACACATACCAGGAAATGCCAAAAAAAGACACACATACCAGGAAATGCCAAAAAAGACATACATACCAGAGAATGCAAAAAAGACACACATACCAGAGAACGCAAAAAAAACACACATACCTTAGAATGCAAAACAGACACACATACCTTAGAATGCTAAAAGGACACACATACCAGAGAACGCAAAAAAGACGCACATACCAGAGAATGCAAAAAAGACGCACATACCACAGAATGCAAAATAGACACAGATATGAGTAAATGCAAAATAAAGACACACACAAAAAAAGGACTGGAGAAAGACACACTAGAAAAGAAAAAAAAGTGATAAAAATCTGTTGTTATTTGTGGGATTTGGAGCAACCAGAATAATGATGAAAACAAAAACAAAACAAAGACGAAGAAAGAAAGTCGTCGTCATAGTAATGGTGGTTGTTTGGTGGCAGCGGAGAGAGAGAGAATAATAAAAGGCAGATACGGAATTAGAAGAAGAAGAAGAAGAAGCAGTGACAATATGACGTTTTAAAAGCAAGGAGTCTAGATTTAGAAGAATTTGTAGTTAAGTGATGATGGGAAGAAAAGAAGAAGAGAAGAAGAAGAAGAAGAACCAGTACTACAGGTGAAGAAGAAGAAGAGGAAGAACAAGCAGTATCACTGCTCAAGAAGAAGAAGAAGAAGAAGAAGAAACAAGTGAACAATTAGAAGAAGAACTCCTGATGAAAGTGAAGAAGAAGAAGAAGAAGAAGAAGAAGTACTACAGGTGAAGAAGAAGAGGAGGAAGAAGAATCAATATCACAGCTCAAATAGAAGAAGAAGAAAAAGAAGAAGAACTCCTGGTGAAAGTGAAGAAGAAGAAGAAGAAGAAGAACCAGTACTACAGGTGAAGAAGAAGAAGAAGAAGAACAAGCAGTATCACAGCTCAGATAGAAGAAGAAGAAGAAGAACTGATGAAAATGAAGAAGAAGCAGAAGAACTGTTGGTGAAAGTGAAGAAGAAGAAGAAGAAGAAGAAGAAGAACCAGTACTATAGGTGAAGAAGAGGAAGAACAAGCATTATCACTGCTCAAGAAGAAGAAGAAAGAAGAAGAAGTAGAAGAACCAGTACGACAGCTGAAAGAAAGAAGAAAGAAAGAAAGAAGAAGAAGAAAAAGAAGAACCAGTACGACAGCTGAAAGAAAGAAAGAAAGAAAGAAGAAGAAGAAGAAGAAGAAGCAGTACCACAGCTGAAAGAAAATTAGAAGAATAAAGAAAGAAAGAAAGAAAGAAAGCACACTAACCGAAAGCTGCATTAGAAATAGTTGTTTACTGTTCAACGAAGCCTGGGAGATGATGTGCTCACTGCTCCGAAAGAAAGACGATGTGAAACAACAGAGTTTAATAGAATTACAAATAATGGCCGTGTTGCTAAGATAAAAGAGGCTGCGTACGATGAGAAAGAATTGCTGGTTTGTTTTTGCAGAACAAAAGGGTTGAACGGCATTGTCTGGGAAAAAGCAGGCAAGGTTGCTTCTTGATTTTCTAGAATGTGCGGATCCTCTTCAAGAACGACTCATTTTGCTGTAAAAGTTCTCAAATTACACGTCTGTAGCCACATTTCAAAATTTAAAACAAAAAGAAAAGAAAAGAAAATGATGTTAGAGTTAAATTGTCTGCTAAGATCTCCTTACTATTGAATACTTTAAAAACATATACCTTGCCATATATATATATATATATATATATGTATGTACAAGGGTGAGTCAAAAAGTAATGCTATTTTGTTTCGGACAGGTATAATTACCAACACAGGAACATCAAAATGAAGCTGGTCCTCTGTGGATCACATCCCTACTTCTCCACATAGTAACGAACCCTGATCTCTTATTGAATTCTAAAAGGCAGATACTTGGATAAACAGACAAAGCAAATTTGAATTACGTTGTTTTAAAGCTCCTACATTTATACCATGTATATAAAATGCAATGTCTATATGAAGCTGATAAGAACAGATACTACACTTTGATCTTAGCCAAAAGGCCGAGGAGGATGTGTCAAAAAGTAATGCCATTCTGTTTAGGACAGGTATAATTACCAACACAGAAACATGTATCATACATCAAAATGAAGCTGGTCCTCTGTGGATCACATCCCTACTTTTCCACATAGGTGTATTAAAAAGTAATGCCATTCTGTTTAGGACAGGTATAATCACCAACACAGGAACATGTATCATACATCAAAATGAAGCTGGTCCTCTGTGGATCACATCCCTACTTTTCCACATAAGTGAGTAAAAAAATAATGCCATTTTGTTTAGGACAGGTATAATTACCAACACAGAAACATGTATCATACATCAAAATGAAGCTGGTCCTCTATGGATCCCATCCTTACTCCTTCACATAGTAACAAACCCTGATCTCTTCTTGAATTCTAAAAGGCAGATACTTGGATAAACAGACAGAAAAGCAAATTTGAATTACGTTGTTTTAAAGCTCCTACATTTATACCATGTATATAAAATGCAATTAATCTTATAGAACAGATACTACACTTTGATCTTAGCCAAAAAGCCGAGGAGGATGTGTCAAAAAGTAATGCCATTTTGTTTAGGACAGGTATAATTACCAACGCAGAAACATGTACCATACATCAAAATGAAGCTGTTCTCTGTGGATCACATCCCTACTTCTCCACATAAGTGAGTTAAAAAGTAATGCCATTTTGTTTAGAACATGTATAATTACCAACACAGGAACATGTATCATACATCAAAATGAAGCTGGTCCTCTGTGGATCACATCCTTACTTCTCCACATAGGTGAGTAAAAAAGTAATGCTACCTACTGCCGGGATAGAACTCCGATCGATTTAGCATAAGGTGGACAGCTTAACCAGAATGCGAAGGGGATTTTAACTGTTTTTAATACACACATCTGTATGTATGCAAAGGCCGCCATAGAGTGCTCTATCCCTTTTATAGGAGAGCGTTGCATTTACACTTTAGTTGGTGGTCGTCAGCAAAATCCCTTCCAAAGTGTTCAACCCCAGGGGTATGGGGAGCATATATACAACACATGATATTCAGCCCTGTTGACTGGGGTTTTAGAATACACTGACTGCACCTCTGCAGAGAGGTATACACACACACACACCAACCCCCAATGGGGCCACCTATTGGTCAGGAATGTCGACCGCTGATGCTTCAGGATGGAACCCTGGTGGCTGAGCAGTCCATGACATGCAACACTTCACTTTGGCCCTTACTTAGGATAGACAGGTGGATAGACAGTAGAAATTCAAAATCGTATGGGGTCATATTATTGATAGGTAATGACCTGTATTTGACCACCCACCCCGGCTTCTGCTAATGGGAAGACGTGAGAATGGAAGTTAAGTTTAGTTAGTTTCATTTTGGCCATTAGTAGAAAGGAGCAGACATAAGGGTCCTTTGCTCTCACCACACAGTTGAAAACCCTTTTAGGCTTTGGGTTTTAATAAAGTATAGATGTATTGAAAAACAATAAAGTCTGGCTTATTTATTACAAACAAGAAATAAACACAGACACCCAGCCCAGCAGAAGGAATCAGCCCAGAAGAAGAAGATGGCTGCTAATGTAACAGAACCAGTAAAAACCTATCTCATTGTCTCCCCTCTCCATTTATATAGCCAAGTCAGGCCCTCTCTGATCAAATGGCTGGTCATGTCAAACCTTAGCACCTAGTTCTCCTGAAGAAGGTGTACCTTGAACACCGAAACCGTGGTAGAGAGAAAAACTTTTTTACAACTATGAATGCTCTATATTTTACGAGATATATTGAGCACTTTTGGATTAACTACTAATGCTACTACAATGAAAACGTTGTAGCAACTTTTGATGAATATATATTACATATATAGTGATCTCTTTCTAAAATTATTTTTAGGCATAGTATGATAACAAAAATACTAAAAGAAGAATGGTTATGTGTTATCTAAGATAAAAGCATTCTTGTCTGGGAATGGTCCCATGGTAACTTATCATGCCCAACATCTTATATATACACACAAACACACAGAGATATAAACATACATATACTGACACAAATGTTCTCTTTATATATATATATATATATATATATATATATATATATGTGAGTATAGATAAGAGGGTATGAAAACATCACAAAATGCTGTTAAAGTGAAAACATTTTATAACATATTCATAGCTGATATTGAACAATATTTCGATTTTATAAAAATCATCTTCAGAGCTTGTTTATACTCTGTGTTGTCAAGAAAGGAGACAAAAGTCATATGAGTTCAAAACTCATATATATATATGTAAAGAGAAAATGGAAGTGAATCCGACAGTATGTAATTTGCATAAATCCAGGAATACTAAATAAATTTAAAAAATATAATAATAATAATGTAATGAATTTCACACACACACACACACATACACCTTAGCTATCAGCCGTTTGAGTAGCATCTACAACATGCGTTCCATTTCGGAGTTTCTGCATACGTTTAAAAAATCCAAGAACGCTCACGTTTTCATCAACAATTTTAAATAGACCAACCAACCACAAAACAAAAGTGTCTCGAAGATTTCTCATTTTCTGTGATACTTTTATTTTTTTCACTCAAACTAACGAAAGCCCTGATAAAGATCTATTGAAACAGATCGAAACACTGCAGCCAAGGCAAAATAAACATCACTCGTTTTTATGAACTTGATTTTTTTCAATTTTCACTATATATATATATATATATACATATATATAGTTAAGAATGAATGAATGAAATAAAAAATGAAAGAAATGAATGGAACAAATGAGAAAATCCTTTCCAAAGGATCTCTCTCAAAAGTTTTTGAAAAAAAATTTTTTGGAGAGAGGGTCCAAATGGAAAGCCTTCCTCATCTATTACTGGACTCTTTTGAAGCATTAAATTAATATAATTATTATATAAGTTATTGGAGAAGATAAGATAGTTCTCTTACCTTAGTGATGTTCTATTGAGAAATGATTTTAATTTTTTTATAAATATATCTAGATATATCTAAATGTCGGCTAGTCTATATCCGGTGAAAATTGCAACAATGTATACTTTTGAATTTAAGACCGAATAACTACGTAATCGCAGATACTGAAAGATGTCCATTTGCAATCATTGACGAAGGATCTGCAAGACTGAGGAGCACCAAGGAACAACCAAAGGATCGCACTCTGCTCAACACAAAGGATCTCCGTTGGACAAGAGCTCTTGCTTGAAGCCTAAAGGATGGCCACAAAAATCGTAACATACACACACACACATTTATATATATCATAAACCTCCCCTCTCTTTCTCTTTGCATCTTGTTATATGGTTTCAAGTATTCCTATCCAATACTAATAATTTTCAAATAGATCCATAGAAGGGACCCTAACAAGTTCTACTGCTTCAGGCCAGGGTAAATCTGGTATTCATAACTATGTATTTATTAGATAAAATTCTGATTCTTGCTCGTAGGTGCTGATAGCCGAGGGGTTAGGGGCTGATGATAAATCAGTTGGGTTTTGCTCCTGGCTGGATGTAGACTGCTAGGTTTAGCCACACTGAAGAGACATAATACTTTGAAACACAGTGTCTATGGACGACTATTAGCTCAGTCGGTAGAGCGTTCGGCTAGAAACCACAAGGTTCCTAGTTCCATACCGGTCCTCGCCAACTCAGTGTATGAGTAGCACAGGGATATGTGCGGTAAAGTAAGGAGCTGATGGTAGGTGTGGCGCTCCACCTCAGATGCTAAAATAATCTCCTTGGTCTAGCGCAAGTGAAAAGGGGATAGACTCCCTCGCTCATTGGCTGATACTTTACTTTTATATATATATATATATATATATATATATGAGGAAAAAATGAGTAAAGAAATGTAGATGGATAAAAATGAATTTTATCGATATCACTTTTAATCGATATCACTTACACATGTGTTTCGGTCTGTTTATCAAAATGTATATGGATTTACGTTATTATTATTATTAAAATAATCAAATGGAGTTGAAATGATGATGATAATAATAGGAAAAATGCATAAAATGTTCCGTACACAGAGAGATTTTGACAACCTTCTTCAGAGTGGTTATTTTATTTTTTGAGTTGGAGACAAGAATAGAATTTCAAATGTTCGAAAAAAGAATATTTTTTTAAATCTTTAGGAACGCAGAGGCCGTCAGAGACAGTTAAACATTTTGAAAGTTTTGGTGGAAGGGTATAATTTGTATTGCAAAGATTGAAATGTTATTAATAATCTTAAAACTTGTTGATGTTTGAATGAAATGTGTTTTCCATGTTATTGTTTGGGGTAAGAAAAAAGAAGGAAAGAAGAAAGAAATAGGTGTTTCATTCTATTATCATCATCATTTCAACTCCATCTGATTATTTTAATAATAATAATAACGTAAATCCGTATACATTTTGATAAACAGACCGAAACATGTGTAAGTGATATCGATTAAAAGTGATATCGATAAAATTCATTTTTATCCATCTACATTTCTTTTCTTTACTCATTTTTTCCTCATATTGTCAGATTCATTTCCCATTCTCACACATATATATATATATATATATATATATATCATAATCCCTCTCTCTCTCTCTTTCTGCACCTTGTTATATAGTTTCAAGTATTCCTATCCAATACTAATAATTTTCTAACAGATCCATAGAGAGGACCCTAACAAGTGCTACTGCTCCAGGCCAGGGTAAATCTGGTATTCATGTCTATGAAGGGGGTGGAACTGGAAGTAATTTAATGTCATATCCAGGTGAGTCAAAGCAAGCAGTTAGTCAATTACCTGTTACATAGACATTTTCTTCCTACGCGTGCGACAATTTACTGGTATCATGTATGGTACGGGCCATAAATAAACCATTATTTTAACGATGATACAAGACGGGTTGACATGATGTCAAAATCGATCAATCAATTAAAAGTTACTCTCTTTCTCGCAACTGCACACAAAAAATTACAAAAAAATGTTAAATAATTTGTGGGTAGCCTACGAATTATATCTGTAAGTGTAGTTTATTTTCGAATTAAAATAAAATTAAATAATAAATAAAATAAAAATTAAAATTAAAATTTGTTGAAATTCAAAATCGGAGGGGGTTATATTATTGATATGTAATGACCTTAATTTGACCCCCTGGGCTTCCGCCAATGGGAAGGCGTGATAAAATAAAAATAATTTGTACACAGTTATATGGTTTCAAGTATTCCTATCTAAAAAAATAATTTGTACACAGTTTATATGGTTTCAAGTATTCCTATCTAATAAAAAATAATTTGTACACAGTTATATGGTTTCAAGTATCCTATCTAATAAAAAATAATTTGTACACAGTTATATGGTTTCAAGTATTCCTATCTAATAAAAAATAATTATGTGCTATGTAAGTAAAGTAAAGTCGTCGGGGCGGCTTAATGTCAGTACCAGCCAATCAGCGAGGGAGTCTATCCCCTTTTCACTAGCGCTAGACCTAAGGAGATTGTTTTTGCATCTGAGGTGGAGCGCCACACCTACCATCAGCTCCTTATCTTTACCGCACAGGTCCCTGTACTACTCATACGCTGAGTTGGCGAGGGCCAGTATCGAACTAAGAACCTTGCGGTTTCTAGCCGAAAGCTCTACCGACAAGTAACTAATGCATTCATAAAGAAGATTTATTTGACCCATAGATCCCCGCCCCTCAACAGGGTACTACCACTCTGCATCAGAGTGGACCTGGGAGTAATGACAATAAAGAGGATATCCATGCTCTGAAAATTCTAGAACTGGAGCCTCGCCAACGGATGCAGTTTAGTAGCATACACCGTTTTTTTGAGGGAGGGTTCCCTAAGGGGGTCTTACTCCGCTACAAATTTGTATATCTATATATATAATTAATACTCTTGTTCCTTAATATTCCGACCGTTATCATCTTGCAACACCCTCTGGTTAGAAATCAGATGATCCAGGATGAAATCCAAAACTGTAAATCCTGATTAATCTGGTGTTGCTTATCTGCCGAGTTCTTATTTCTTATGGCTGTCTTCACCTCAGCTAAATAATGGACCAGTCTATTTTTATTATAGAGAAAGAAAGGGGAAAGAAAGGGAAGGAAAAGGACCTGTGAGTTTTGTCACCTCAGCTAAATAATGGACCATTCCGTTTTAATTAGAAAGAAACGGAAGAAAAAGGACATGCTATACAGAAAAATAGAATAATACAGCGTGTGTATTATTTCTAAGCACCACTGACAATTTAGCAGCATACACTGTATTTTTTGAGGGAGGGTCCCCTGAAGGGGGTCTTACTCTGCTACAAAGGATGCAGTGTGTGTATTATTTCTAAGCACCACTGACAATTGGGCAAGACAGTTGGGTAGGGATGGAGGGGGTTGACGGAGGAGATTCAGCCAAACTTGATCCTTACCATCTCCATGGTAACGCATTTGGGTAATGAATTTGATTGATTCCCTCGAGGGGAGAAAGCAAACGGCAGGAATGTAATATGCCGACTATTTATAGACATTTCAATGGATAACAGTTCAATAACCTTTCTCACCTGAGATGATCGAGAAATTCTACCGTGGCTCATCTAGTAAAAGGAATCAAGCAGTATTGATGGCTTATATATATATATATATATATATATATATATATGTGTGTGTATTTAGGCAGCATTTTTTCTTGTAGGCATATATTGTTAAATAATGCAGCCATTTTCTGTCTGCAAGTTTTGTCCTATTATCGTTAACCAAATGCACAAAAATTATAAAATAGACGAAAACATAATAAAAACATTAATTAAAAATAATATATTCCCTAATGACCCTAGTAAAAAAATCAAACTTATAGTATACTATAAAAAATTTAAAACATCAAACCTAATCCTTAAAAATAATTCCTCCCCCTCAATTGCACCGTTACAAAAAACCAATGTGGTATATCTATTTAAATGTCCATTAGGAGAATGTATCTCCAATAAAAATATATACATTGGTGTAACCACAACTACCCTTTCTAGAAGACTTACAATGCACCTTACAGACAATAGCTCAATAGCCCAACATCTAAAATCACACTCTTGTCCCAATAATAAATTCCAGAAAATACTTAACGATAACACTACCATTATAGAAACACAATCATGTAAACAACGATTAAAAATCTTAGAAGCACTGCATATTAGACACAAAAATCCAAAACTAAACAAAATAAACT
This sequence comes from Doryteuthis pealeii, assembly GCA_023376005.1. NCBI lineage: Eukaryota > Metazoa > Mollusca > Cephalopoda > Myopsida > Loliginidae > Doryteuthis > Doryteuthis pealeii. Next base: position 74,815,206 of record CM042170.1, on the reverse strand, counting down.
TTGATAATAGCACCAACATTCTAAAATGCCTATAATTACTATAAAATTATAATAGCAAATAATAATAATAATGACAATAATAATAATAAAACTAATAATAATAACAACAACAATAATAAACATATAAATGGTAAATGGAATAGCCCATTGTTGTACGGTTTCAAAATACCTTGAAGATGGCCCACGATAGGGCAGAAAGTACTTGGTCTATGACATATGGCAAATACATCAGCCAATTCTCGCCAGATATTACAAAAATAATCCGGCAATACGAAAAAACAAAGGACAAAACGTGCAGACAGAAAATGGCTGCATTATTTAACAATATATAATATATATATATATATATATATATATAAACACATTTTTGGTACAGCTGAAATTGTATAAGATTTAGAAAAATAACGACATACTTTATTGATCAGCAAAATTTTTATTTTTCGAAAGAGAAAAGAGAAAATGGAAACTTAAGGGCCCTTTCAACCGGTGCTTTGTCAAAAGTAACAACCGGTAGATCGTTTAAAAGTCACAATGTAAATCAAATTGGGTAAAAGAGAGATTCAATCAAGCAAAATGGTGGGGTAACATGAAGGAAAAAAAAAAAAAAATTTTTTTCGGTAAATACCTTCAGGTGATCCCCACCTCAGCAATAACATCCCCAACAAAAATTACCAGGGAGTGCTTAAGATGTCTCTGTCTACACAAGGATGGGCAGTAAAAAAAAAATGGAGACTGCCTCGAGAACATTGAGATGGTGACTTGTCCTAGCCTTGTGTAGAATAGAAAATTGCTGATCGCTGTAGTTTGTTTTACAACTATTTGAACTACAAATATATATATATATATTTCATTAATGTATATATATATATATATATATATATATATATATATATTATATACTAAAGCTGAGTTAATCAACTTTTGCTTCCTAAAGGCTTTTTTTACTGTTTAGTTTAATGACTAAAATTAAATACTAAAATATTCCTTAATTTTGTGATTGAATTATGTTTGAAGAAAAATTAATTTTCATCGTTTTAATTAGCAGTAATTTGCAATTAAGTCAAAGTCCCCAATCTCTTTTACCATCCCCTTTCCCTTCTGTCATGGTAAAAATTGTCAATAGTTTTTTTTTTTTGGGGGGAGAGGGTTCACTACAGTTTTGTTTGTCAATTAGAATTATGAAGTAGAAAGGGATTATTTTTTTGATATTACATAAAAAAAAGGATTTTCTATCATCTCCATAACTTCTCAACACCTTAGGTATTAATAGAATTTCAAGAATCATGTCCATTTAAATTCAAATTTGGTAAAACTTTCCCTTTCCTAGAAATCTTACAAAATGATTTTGATTTTTAAAAAATTCTCTGGCTTTATTTCTTTTTGCAAAATTAATTCGCTTGGCAAACTCACTTCTTTTCTGATTACAATTATGTACAATTGGGTCACATCTTTTCTAGTTATTTATTAAACCTGTATTTGTCAAAACCAGTCTGCAAATTAACCCCACCATATATTATGTAAACCTTTATTTGTTAGTGATATATAAGACACTTTGCAGGATTTGAAACACACAAATAACATGGGCTCTTCGGGGCCTGTGAGTCTGGCCACTGGACTATTAGTGTTAAATTAACGGTGTGATCCCAGAGGATAATCCCCCCATGCAATACCTGCCCCCTGAATTTAAATGGGCAGGGCTGGGTATATTACCCAGTGCCTGAGGTGCCCCCCCTTGAGGGGGAATGCCGATGGGATTGACGCAATTTTTGCACCTGCCACCCCATGAGCTTCAGCTCGTGGGTGGTCCCACATTAAAAGACCTTGTGTCATACCTGCATACGTGGGATGCGAGGTAAATATTCTAATAACATGGGCTGATCTAACTCAAATTTTCTAGAGATATTAATAAATAAGATATTGACTATAAATTAGATACTCATGGATAAACTTATTACAATTACTATGCAAGGGTATCGTGACATAAGCAATGACATAGTTTCAGTTACAGACAGTCATCTTATGGCTGCAAGTTCAATCCTGGCCAAGGGCGACAGTAACATAGAATACTTAACACAGTTCAACACTTGTACTCGGTCATGGTTAACGGAATGATAACAGTCTACCCCCTCAATGGATTGAATAAAGGGTTTGGTTTGAAGTTCCGTGAAGACTTCCAATTACGACATGAAGGCTCCTGAGTTCGACAAGAAGGTTCCCAAATTCCCAAACGGGTCACGTTTTTCTAGTATTATACTAAAGTTGAGCGGGTCAATCTTTGTTTCTGAAAGGCTTTTTTCCAGTTTAGTTTAATGACACAAAATTCATACTAAAATATTCCTTGCGTTTAGGAATTTTTAAAGCTGTGTGATCAATGTTTGTCTCTTAAAGGCTTTTGTACTGTTTAGTGGAGAAGTACCAACATGTAGTTTATGTGGAAGAGTATGTCTCTCCAGGACTGGCCTGTTGAGTTATCTGAGAAAACACAAGGATAGTGTCAAATGCTACTAGCACCCAACAATGATACAAAAATAAAAAATTTAATTTAAAAAACAAAAAACAAAACAAGAAATGTCTTACTTGACAGCCAACACATTTATATGTATACATTTTGTGTGTATCTATTATTATACTAAAGCTGAGTGAATCAACTTTCACTTCCTAAAGGCTTTTTTACTGTTTAGTTTAATGACACAAAAATTATACTAAATTATTCCTTACTTTTAGGATTGAATTATGTTCGAAAAGAATTCTGTTTTAATTGGTTCTAATTTGTTGTAATTTGCAATTTAGTCAAAAACTGACCAATCTCTTGCTTTACTCTGTGTCTATCTCTTTCTTCCCCTCTATGTATCTCTTGGCTACCACCTCGTTATATAATGTTAGTTTCTCTGGAGAGTAGAGAGAGGGAGAGAGAGAGAGAGAGAGACAGAGAGAGAAAAAGAGTTGCTGCTTGTGAAATTTAACATAGAAATACATTATAATTCTCCCTCTCTCTCTACTCTCCATTTGCTATTTCTCTGCAGATGAGTCTTGATGATTAGTATTATCTGCATTATTCGGACTATTGTCCTATCTTCATGTAATCTGTACAATGTTTACGCCGATGTACATCCAGCTTTCTTCAGGTATTTCTTCTCGAACTTGGGAACCTTCTTGTCATGATCGGGAGCCATTACGGAACTTTGAACCTACCCCTTTATTCAGTCCACATGGGGTATACAGTTCTCATTCCGCTAACCATAACTGGGGGTAGAGAGGTGTTAAGCTGTGTTAATTATTATTCTATGCCACCTGAAGAAGGCCAGAGGGTACATCAGCCGAAACGTTGTACAGATAACAATGAAGATGAGGACAATAGTCCGAATGATGCAGATAATAGTAAACATGTTTATTTACTTTTTAATGTTTATTAATGCAAAGAGAAATCCCAATTTTAAAGTTATTTTTTGACTCATAAATTTGACACTGTGGCGTACAAAGGGCAGTGAGCACCAGACTCTGTATAAACCTAACTTGGTCGAGATCTTAATGCCACTTGGCTCCATATACATGTATAAATATATACCAAACACACACACACACAATAACATGTTTATTTATATATAGTAATGCAGATAATACTAAACATGTTTATTTACTTTTTAAATGTTTATTAATTCAAAGAGACAATCCCAATTTTAAAGTTATTTTTTGACTCATAAAAATTGACACTGTCTCATTGGACCCTCAATAATTGTCTTGGTATTTTTTTAGTATCAACAAGTTTTCTTCGTGTGCTGTCAAAAAATGACGACAATATAATAAGACAACGTATTGTATTATAATTATATTTGCGGTCAATGGATTTCCAGTTTACGGTCAATACTTTTGAAATATTCAACTAAAAATAAAATTAAACACAGATAATAACTGAGCCGCATGTCTTGCACCATTGCACTAATGGACATTATTATTATATATACTACAAATTATGCACCCTCGGGTGCAAGTATTTAAGTTTTAATATATAATAAATATATTAATTAAGAAAGGCTAATGAAAACTGACTAAGAATGCAGATAAAAGATCTGCAACAGAGGGGGTATAATCGAAAAATAGAACAACTTTGAAACTAACTATTCCATCATTTTCCATTACTCCCTGTTTCATGTGGTAAATTTTCCTAATTTAACTATTTAGTTAAAATAGGAAGTAAAGGATAATATTACAGTTTATTTCTTCTTGTAATAAATTTCTTTTAAGATTTATCCACGAGATTTTTGTTTATATTTCTTAAGATAAAACCAAACAATTAGAAATCAATAATACCAAGCACATATTTATTAAAATAAATTTTAAATATCAATATGCAAAATTAGCCTTCTCGTTCAAACTGTAAACGTATTTTGTTTTATATATAAATACAATTGCATGTTATTAGTACGTAGATATGATCAACAGTATTAATAATGTAAAACATTTTTATTAATAACTGAAGGTTTAAAAGAATGAATCATGGAGAATTTGACGTAAATAATTAAAGGAATTGTGACTTGAGTAGTAATATAGTTTCGGCTTCAGACAAAAATGCAGTCTATCTCCATTATATATAGATATATATGAAGAAAAAATGGAAGTAAATCCGACAGTATTATTATCAAGATTATCCTAAAAACCATTCGGGTGAAACCTAGGTAATAGTGTCTGACTCATGTCGGTCCTTATAAATCATGCTCTATTTAATGTATTGAGCACTTTTTACATATATAACTTAGAAAATTCCGCCGGTGTTTTTTTCTTCTTTTGGCACTACATTTACGATACTGATGATTATTTTCAGAAAGTACGGATGTGCCGGTCTTTCTTTTTTAAAATTTCTACCCAGATGTCAGTTTGAAATTTTCTTTCATTTTGAAAAGACTGAATTACCTGGGTTTTTTCCACACCAGTAGAGTTTAGAAGTAAAAATAAAAAAATAATATATATATATAGATATATATATATATATATATATATATATATGTATTCTGACGTCCATAAGTCTGCCAATCTTGAAATAGATATCCACTGATGTGATTAATAAATTTATAGAAAATGTCTTATATATATTTAATAAGCATACCCTTTTATTCATATATATATATATACATATATGGATACACACACACACAACACACACATATATATACTATATGGATACACACACACACACACACACATATATACATATATGGATACACACACACACACACACACACACACCATATACATATATGGATACACACACACACACACACACACACATATATACATATATGGATACACACACACACACATATATACATATATGGATACACACACACACACACATATATACATATATGGATACACACACACAACACACACATATACATATATGGATCACACACACCACATACATTATGGATACACACACACACATACACATACATATATGGATACACACACACACACACACACATATATGGATACATACACTATATGGATACACACATATACATATACACACACACACACACATATATACATATATGGTACACACACACACACACATATTTACATATATGGGATACACACACACACATATACATATATGGATACACAACACACACATATATACATATATGGATACACCACACACACATACATATATGGATACACACACACACACATATACTATATGGATCACACACACATATATGGATACACACACACACACATATATATGGATCACACACACACACACACATATATGGAATACACACACACACACACACACACATATATATGGATACACACACACACACCACACACATATATATGGATACATACATGGATCACACACACACGCACACACATATATATGGATACACCAACACACACATATATATGGATACACACACACACACACACATATAATATATATATATATATATATGGCGAAGAAAATTGGAAGTGAATCAGACAGTAATGTAATATTATGAAAATTGAAAAAACACTCGTTTATGAACTTGTGTTTTTTTTCAATTTTCATTATATTACAACATTTATATATATTACATACATATATATAGATATATTCCACATAGATATATACACACAAATACATATATATATATACACACATATACACACACACATACATATATATGTATATATACACACATATACACACACATATACATGTATATATACACACATATGCACACATATACATACATATATATATACACACATATACATATATATGTATATATACACACATATGCACATACATATACATATATATAAACATATATGCATATGGGTGTGTGTATATATAAACATATATACACACACCCATATGCACATACATATACATATATATGTATATTATATACATACATACATATACATATATATGTATATATATATATACACACCATATACATATATACACACACACACCATATACATATATATGTATATATATACACACACCCATATACATATATACACACACACCCATATATATATACATACACATACACACACACCCATATACATATATACATACACATACACACACACCCATATACATATATATACACACATACACCCATATACATATATACACACATACACATATATACATATATATACACACATACACATATATACATATATATACACACATACACATATATATGTATATACATATACACATACACACACATATATATATAAACACACCCATATACATATATAAGTATATATGTACATATATAAGTATATATACACATACACCCATATACATATATAAGTATATATACACATACACCCATATACATATATAAGTATATATACACATACACATGTATATATACACACATATACATGCACACACACATATGTACACTAACATATATATATATATATGTGTGTGTTGTGTGTGTGTGTGTATGTGAGTACATATATATAATTGTGTGTGTGTTTGTGTGTGTGTGTGTTTGTGAATATTCAATACAAAATATCACTAAAACAAAAATGAAAATGACATCTTACCTTATAAAAAAAAAACAATCAACCTGTCTGTATTTTAAATCACTCGGAAACACTTACCTGAAATAGAAAGAAAATATAAAATTATATATTACATCAAACTGTAGTCATCATAAAAATATTTTTATAAGCAACTGTAGACAAATGTTAACATAGGTAAAAACTTTTATTTAAATTGCACTCTGATAATATACCTATATGATGATTGGATGAGGCATCTATGGACACCATATATATATATATATATATATATAAATTACATCAAACTATAGTCATCATAAAAAAGATTTTTATAAATAACTGTAGACAAATGTTAACATAGATAAAAACTTATATTTAAACTAGAAGTGGCTACCCGGCGTCACCTGGGTAAATACATTTACCAACCCCTCCGCACGAGCAGGATACGACACAAGGTCAATTTCTTAAGCGGAGTTCAACAGGTTTGAATTCAGAGTTTTCCTTCTCCTAGACTGGTTACCTAGCTATGGTTAAAGAACCCAGTCTGCTCTGCTATTTACCCATAGCTGGAGGGAGAGTAGGATTCATACCTTTCCCAAGGATATTAGCGCTAAGTGAAATGCAATTACCACGTCCAGGATTTGAACTCGGGGCGACGAGTTCATTTTCCATGACTTTAACCATTACACCACACGCTTCCTGGGTAAAGGGGGTTAAAAAAGGTAGTCTTGCAGATCCATTATTGTTGAATCGCACGTTGGATCATTGCAGGATGCCCCATTAAAATCCCCATGTAAAAAAGACAACCTGAAAATAAAAATTAATGTCTCCTATTCAAAATACTAAATGCAAAAAACATATTCCATGCTGTTATCATTTGAATTTTTAAAAAATTATCTTCACAAATATAAATTAAATCTTCATTATTTTTGTTCTAAAAGCAAGCTCTGGTGATAGTGAATGTGTATATATATTTACTTTGCCATCAGTTGTTTTATTTTCATAGTTTTCTCTGGACATACATACACACAACTGCCCTTATATATGTATAGATTACCTTCGGACATACATATACACAACTGCCCTTTATATATGTATAGATTACCTTTGGATATACATATACACAACTGCCCTTTATATATGTATAGATTACCTTCAGACATACATATACACAACTGCCCTTTATATATGTATAGATTACTTTGGACATACATATACACAACTGCCCTTTATATATGTATAGATTACCTTCAGACATACATACACACACAACTGCCTTATATATGTATAGATTACCTTCGGCATACATATACACAACTGCCCTTTATATATGTATAGATTACTTCGGATACAAACATACACTATACAACTGCCTTTATATATGTATAGATTGCACTCTGATAATCTTGTTAAACATTGCTGAAATGCACTAGTGGAGGTCATCAGTGATATTACACCAGTATCTTTACAGATTTTGGGTTTTGCAACATTATATCTGTTCCAACATCTATTATCATTTCACATATATTGAGCATTATTTGTACTGTTGGAATTGTCTGCCCTTTGCCTGGAAGAGTTATCTTCCCGCTGGGTTTCCATTTCCGACCACCAGGGGTCTGTAGTATTTAAGCGCCAGATTCAAACTCACTCACGCTCTTTTCTCCTTCTGGGACAGGAAACATGGGTTAGACATTTGTGTCTACTCCCCACCCTCGTGGGGGCCTCTCCCCCACGTACGGACTAAGCCAGTAAGTGACTTCAACAATATGGACTATTTTTAACTCCTATATTTTATACGTACATTTAGGTATCTCTTTTATACCTAAATATTGTATTTCCATTCATGAATGTGTCCTTTTATTATATCTTATTTGTTTTCTCTACTATGTATCTTGTATTTTTCTTGTATTTCATGTTATATGTTGTTCCATCTTGTTATATGTTTAACACCCTTGTCGGAGTTTGTTCATTTCAACAAGTTATAACATTATTATAACCTTGAATCTTACAGTCCCAAACAGATAGTTTGGTGTTTGCCCTGAACCGAAGCTACAACATCAGTTAATATTTTGGTTAAAATCAGAAATCATTAATGATTTAAAACTGGTTAACTTTCAGACTTTTCTGATAGCATTTTTGGATTCCTTGGGCAAAAATGCTTTTATAAACCAATTTTTAGTAGTAGGGAAGCACTAGAACTCATTCTACAGACAAAAATAGATTACAAAATGTTGCCATTTTTTGCGACTCCCTCAAATTTGGAGAGCTAAAAATCAACATAACTTTGACAATTCTTGGAATTGGAAGCTCAAATTTTGGGGATTGTCTAACTTTGACATAGTCCACATCTGTATAAAATTTCAGAAAAACTGAAGGGGGTGGGTGACATGGCCTGGATGATTTAACATGGAATTACCCTGTTTACTTAGGATTATTATTAATTAATACAATCTAGAAAATAATTACTGAAAACCATATAATTGTGTATTGTTGTTTAGGTCAATCAGTAGAGCACCTGCTATAATTGTTTACTTAGGATTATTATTAGTTAATCCAATCTAATACTAATGATTATATAGTTTCAAGTAATTATTTCTATTTGATAATAATATATATATATATATGTTGAATTAAACAAAAGACACATCTGTTTAACAATTTTATTTGTGATTTTTTCAAGTTTTCTGGCCAACTTTTTAATATTTGGGTGGAATTACAGTCATTTCTTCTTGTTAATGGATTTCTTTTAAGATTTATCTCCGAGATTTTTGCTCATATTCATTAAAATAAAACCAAAAAATTAGAAATCAATAATACGAAGCATATATTTATTAAGATCAAATTTTTAAGATCAATATGCAAATTAGCCTTCTCGTTCACACTGTAAACCGCTATTTTGTTGTATATATAAATATAATTGCATGTTATTAGTATGTAATTCTATTTCCTACAACAGTATCAATAATATAAAACAATTTTATTAATAATTAAGGTTTAAATAAAAATAAAATCATGGAGAATGTGACATAAATAACTAAGGGAATTGTGACTTGGATAGTACAGATATAGTTTCAGTTACAGACACACTATCTCCATTATCATAAGATGAAATTAGATAGTGTTACTATCTTTTGTTAATATGACTTTGTCTTTCTGTACCAAAATATTCAGTGTTAGGTTATCAAGTAGATATCCTATTGCTTTATAAGGAACTAGAAGCAGACAAACACACTATCTCCATTATAATAAGATGTATAGTTTAGCTCAGTTGGTAGAGTGTCGGACTAGGAGCCACAAGGTTTCGGGTTCAATACCAGCCCTCGCCAACTCAGTGTATGAGTAGCACAGGGATCTGTGTGGTAAAGTGAGGAGCTGATGGTAGGTGTGACGCTTTGCCTCAGAAGCCAAAAAACAATCTATTTATAATGAGAACCGGTGTATATTCTCCACTGTAGGAACGGCCGGTACAACAACTTTGTCTTTCCTTACCAAAATATTCAGTGTTAGGTTATCAATTAGATATTCTAATGCTTTATAAGGAACTAGAAGCAGACAAACACACTATCTCCATTATAATAAGATGTATAGTTTAGTTCAGTCATTAGAGTGTTGGACTAGGAGCCACAAGGTTTCAGGTTCGATACCAGCCCTCACCAACTCAGTGTATGAATAGCACAGGGATCTGTGTGGTAAAGTGAGGAGCTGATGGTAGGTGTGACACTCCACCTCAGATGCCAAAAACAATGTCCTTGGTCTAGCGCTAGTGAAAAGGGGATAGACTCCCTTGCTGTCTGGCTGATACCAACTTTAGGCCACCCCGATGACGACGAGATAGTGTTAATATCTTTTGTTAATATGACTGTCTTTCCATACCAAAATATTCAGTGTTAGGTTATCAATTAGATATCCTATTGCTTTATAAGGAACTAGAAGCAGACAAACACACTATCTCCATTATAATAAGATTTAGTTGTGTATATGGGAAGACACATTTTTTTTTAATCCATTCATAATGAATCAAAAGTCTTGCAACAGGTGTTTGTTTTGTTTTGTTTGTTTGTTTTTATTTTGCTTTTTAGTGTAAAATTTTAATCAAAATGTGAATGAGAGAGAAATGAATTATAAATAAATAAATAAATGAATAAAAGAAAAGAATAATTTTTGATCAATATCAACTCGAGACCATCAAGTTTATGCTCCAAACTAGACAGGAAACCATTTTGTATCACAAAGACAAACTTTTGAATTTTGGTGGGGGGTGGTGGGGTGGGGGATTATATAAGGATGAAATTTCAATGTTCTCCCCCTCCCCCATCTTTTTCTTTGCTTTTTTCTATCATAAATCAACTTTTCTGAAATATTTCTTCTTTTTGTCTTCAGAATTCAATAACAACCAAGGAGAGGGGTTTGGATTCTCCACTCTCATCTTTTAGTTACAAATTCTATTTCCTTTTTTTTTTGAATCTATCGAAACACATCTGGCGATGACTAACATTTTGTATTGATAGCGTATTTTATTTTAATTTCTTTTTCTTTTTTTTTTTTTAATTTTTAAAATTTTTTACTGAAGATTTGTCAGTCATTATTGATGATAATTTTGACTCGTATTTCCTTTCATCTTTTCAAATTTAATTGCCTTTGACAGCACATTTTGAAAGACTATAATAAAGGATAAGCTCTCAAGAGATTATCCGTCTATAAAATTAAAATAATTTATGGATGTGTGTGATGTAATATAGAGATGCTGATTTAATAACATATATATATATATATATATATATATATATATATATATATATTTAAAATTTGTTTTGGGATGAAAGAAAGAAATCACAGTGCTCAACCACAAATTTGTAGGAGCTTTACCGACGTAATTTGCGATCCATAAACATAACAACACAAAATCTCTTCAAAGAAACACCAGTAGCAACCTGACGATGGTGAAATAACCTGAAACCTGGGTAGTTGCTTATGAAAAACTTTTATATTTAAAAAATTCAGCAAATAAATATATATATATATATATATATGTTTACGAAGCAGTGGTAATATCACCAACCACAAATAAAACTAAAATTTATATAGGAGCTACACAGCAACCTATTAAAAACAGAATAGCACAACACGGGTTATCATTTAGGGACAAAAAATACTGTGAAACGACAAAACTTTACCATTGATTTGGTTTTATATATATACATATATATGGTGATTGCCGCTTCTTGACAGAATAAGGCCATTTCTACAAGTAGTTCAGTTGTGAGCAGTTGTGAGCACGCAGATGGCCCACGGATCCAGACTGCCTTATGTACCCTGTCACACATATGAAACCCTCGGCATACAGCCCTGCCACACAGGTCAGACTTCAATGTAGGAAATGCCTCCATGGCGTCCGTCATGTGTCGCTTCAGGGTGGAGAGCTTACTTACCCAAACTTCTTACAGCTACCATCGCCTGTCCTTCCACGAGGATGTGTATCAAGCCCACCCCCTTCTGTCAATTGGTTCTTATAGCTGAAACTGACTTCCGCAAGGGCATTGATGTCGGCCTCATATCGAGATGCTCCCCTATCGCAATACCAGTACGTAGTTTAGGGTTTTCCCAATCTCTCAAGAAGTGTCGAGACATACACAGAGATGCTGATATATATGTCACTGACACATAAAAAATATAAAATGAAGCAGAAAAATCCTATCCATACATCCCAGTGTTTTTTTTTTCTTCACCCACCATTTCCAGCTAACTGTAAATACATTTCAATAGTTTCTTGGAAACGAAAGGATAGGTTACAAAATAGGGGTTAGACGGCTTTAGTTGTTCATAAATAAAAACTTTAATTTATTAGGAAACTGTAGTTAGGACCCATCAAATTTTCTGGGGACTCATTCATATCAAATACATGTGTCCCAGGATGCACTAAACTAAAAAGCTATCAGCATCACTGTAATGGTTAGAGTTGTAGGAAATGGTCTCGTCGACCCAAGTTCAAATCCTGGATGAGGCTGTTTGCATTTCACATAGCATTAATACCCTTGGGAAAGGTATGAATCCAGCTTCTCACCCTGCATATATATATATATATATATATATATATATATATATAACACAAGGTATGTCATAAATGTATTGGTAATGAAGCTGTATTTACCAAGACAGAAATGAACAATGAATGGAACGTTAATTTTTTCAGAATACAAAGTGTGTCAAAAAGTACAAAAAAATCTTGATACTTTTTTTGACACACCTTGTATATATATATATATATATATAAAGTAAGTCGTCGGGGCGGCCTAATGTCGGTATCAGCCAGACAACGAGGGAGTCTATCCCCTTTTCACTAGCGCTAGACCAAGGAGATTATATATATATATACACAAATTTATTGATAAACTACAAGAAATTTCCATAAACTTTTGGTTAAATATTTCCAATATTTTCTTTTTTTTAAGAAGATTAAAACCTGCCGTCTTTCATTTGATGAGCTAAGATTATCCTGGTTTAAAGAATTAGCGACTTAAAACATACAAGAATTTAATCTTAGGCAAAAAAAAAAGAAAGAAAAAAAAGAGAAGAAGAAGAAGAAGAAGAAGAAGAGAAAGAAACAAAGAAAAATGAGATGAGAAAGAAAAGAAGGAAAGTCAAAGATAACAAAGTGGAGCAATAAGAAAAAGAAAAAGAAGAAAAAGAAGAAGAAGAAGAAGAAGAAGAAGAAGAGAAAGAAAGAAAACTGAGACGATAAAGAAAAGAAGGTAGAAAAAGTCGAAGATAACAAATTGGAGCAATAAGAAGAAGAAAAAAAAAGAAGAAGAAGAGATAGAGAGGTGGTGGAAAGAAGAAGAAGAAGGTGGAGATAGAAGAAGAAGAAGAAGAAGAAGAAGAAGAAGAAGAAGAAAGAAAACTGAGACGAGAGAAAAGGAGGAAGAAAAAGTCGAAGATAAAAAAAAAAGAAAGAAAAAAAAAGAAAAAAAAGAAAAAAGAAGAAGAAGAAGAAGAAGAGATAGAGAGGTGGTGGAAAGAAGAAGAAGAAGAAGAAGAAGAAGAAGAAGGTGGAGATAGAAGAAGAAGAAGAAGAAGAAGAAGAAGAAAGAAAGAAAGAAACTGAGACGAGAAAGAAAAGGAGGAATAAAAAGTCGAAGATAAGAAAGAAAAAAAAAGAAAAAAAAAGAAAAAAGAAGAAGAGATAGAGAGGTGGTGGAAGAAGAAGAAGAAGAAGGTGGAGATAGAAGAAGAAAAAGAAGAAGAAGAAGAAGAAGAAGAAGAAGAAGAAGAAGAAGAAAGAAAAAAGAATGAGATTTTCTGTAGGAAGAAAAAAGTCGAAGATAAGAAGATAAAAAGAAAAAAAAAAAGAAAAAAAGAAGAAGAAGAAGAAGAAGAAGAAGAAGAAGAAGAAAATGAGATGAGAAAGAAAGAAGGAAAGTCAAAGATAACAAAGTGGAGCAATAAAAAAAGAAGAAGAAGAAGAAGAAGAAGAAGAGAAAGAAAGAAACTGAGACGATAAGAAAAAGAAGGTAAAAAAGTCGAAGATAACAAATTGGAGCAATAAGAAGAAGAAAAAAAAAGAAGAAGAAGAAGAGATAGAGAGGTGGTGGAAAGAAGAAGAAGAAGAAGAAGGTGGAGATAGAAGAAGAAGAAGAAAGAAGAAAGAAAACTGAGACGAGAAAGAAAGAAACTGAGACGAGAAAGAAAAGGAGAAGAAAAAAGTCGAAGATAAGAAAGAAAAAAAAAAAAAAAAAAGAAAAAAAAGAAGAAGAAGAAGAAGAGATAGAGAGGTGGTGGAAAGAAAGAAGAAGAAGGTGGAGATAGAAGAAGAAGAAGAAGAAGAAGGAGAAAGAGAAAGAAAGAAAGAAAACTGAGACGAGAAAAGAAAGGAGGAAGAAAAAAGTCGAAGATAAGAAAGAAAAAAAAAGAAGAAAAAAAGAAGAAAAAAAGAAAAAAGAAGAAGGAGAAGAAGAAGAAGAGATAGAGAGGTGGTGGAAAGAAGAAGAAGGTGGAGATAGAAGAAGAAGAAGAAGAAAAAGAAGAAAGAAAGAAAGAAAACTGAGACGAGAAAGAAAAGGAGGAAGAAAAAAGTCGAAGATAAGAAAGAAAAAAAAAGAAAAAAAAAGAAGAAAAAAAAGAAAAAAGAAGAAGAAGAAGAAGAGATAGAGAGGTGGTGGAAAGAAGAAGAAGAAGAAGAAGGTGGAGATAGAAGAAGAAGAAGAAGAAGAAGAAGAAGAGAAAGAAACAAAGAAAAATGAGATGAGAAAGAAAAGAAGGAAGAAAAAAGTCGAAGATAAGAAAGAAAAAAAGAAGAAAAAAAGAAAAAAAGAAAAAAAGAAGAGAAGAAGAAGAAGAAGAGATAGAGAGGTGGTGGAAAGAAGAAGAAGAAGAAGAAGAAGAGAAGGTGGAGATAGAAGAGAAGAAGAAGAAGAAGAAGAAGAAGAAGAAGAAGAAGAAGAAGAAGAAGAAGAAGAAACAAGAAAAAATGAATGAGAAAGAAAAGAAGGAAGAAAAAAGTCGAAGATAAGAAAGATAAAAAAGAAGAAAAAAAAGAAAAAAAGAAGAAAAAAAGATTAATTCTTCTCTCCCTCCTCAGAAGATGAGGATTGGTTTGTTTTTATTCATTCAAAATTATGGTCAAGTCATGCTGACACTTGGCATTCAAAATTATGGTCAAATCACAATGAAAGTTCCCGCCAGATCATTGAAGGAGCCTATTCAATATTAAATATAGTGGAATAATAAATATGAGTAACTGCCCTGTCAAATAAAGTTTTGAAATAAATCAATTCTTAATGGATAATACAATTTTTTTTATACATACATTTTTCTATTTAACCCATAGATGGGACCTTAACAGGTACTACCACTCCATTTCAGAGTGGATCAGGGAGCAATGGTGATGAAGGGGTGCTCTACATTCCCAAAACCTCCAAAACTGGAACCTCACCATCAGATAGAGTTTAACGTCATTCCCAGGACATGTAGACCCGCAGCCACCGCCTTCTAGCACCCATATGATAAAAAGGGGTTGGGGCTTGCCATAAGGGCGATAGGGTTGGGAAAATCATATAGGTGCTAGGGCTTGATGTGACCAGCTGATTGATTGGAGGGGGCCTCTCCGACCGCCCGTCTAGCCCAAGAAAGGGCCAAAGTGGAGTATTGCACATCATGAACTGCTCATCCACCTGGGCTCTATCCTTAAGCATCACAGGTCGCCACCCACGGCCAACAGGTGGTCCCATTGGGGGAGTCTTACCCCTCTGCAGAGGTGCAGTCGGTGCATTCTAACGCCCCAGCCGACAGGGCGGTCAGAATAATGATATTTTAGAAAGATATAATCATGATCATTGTTAAGGACTGGCACTTCCACCATCCAGTGTGCCTAGAGTTGTTAGGCTATTACATTATACATAAAAGCAAAAAGCCCAGAATAATGATACTGAGATTGTTAAAGATTTTAGAAAGATGATGATGGTAATGATAATAATAATAATAATATCCCAGCAAGAAGACCAGACCTAGTGTTGATTAACAAAAAAGAAAGAACTTGTCAACTGGTGGATTTTGCAGTTCCAGCAGATCACAGGGTGAAGCTAAAGGAAAATGAAAAAATGGACAAATATCTGGACCTTGCCAGAAAATTGAAAAAGTTATGGAATATGAAAGTCAAAGTGATACCAATTGTAATTGGTGCACTTGGAACGGTTCCAAAAGGATTGGAAAAGGGTTTGGAAAGTCTGGAAATCAGAGGAAGGATTGAAACCCTTCAGAACACTGCACTGCTGCAATCTGCCAGAATACTCAGAAGAGTCCTGGAGACCCGAGGAGACTTGCTGTCACCCCAGACTCCAGTGAAAGACCATCAGCTAATGCTGATGTGAAAAACTCAAAAGGAAGTAAATAATAATTCAGGTGGACCACCAAGTGAAAGTGAAAGAAAGCGAAAAGATAGACAAATACTTGGACCTTGCCAGAGAACTGAGAAAACTGTGGAACATGTAGATAAAGGTTGTACCGATTGTAATTGGTGCTCTTGGAATGGTCACCAAAGGTCTAGAAAAGAATTTGGGTGAATTGGAAATCAGAGGAAGAATCGAGGCCATCCAAATTACAGCACTGTTAAGATCGGCTAGAATACTCAGAAGAGTCCTGGAGACCTGAGGAGACTTGCTGTCACTCAGCCTCCAGTGAACCAATAGCTAAGTCGGGTGTGAAAAATTCGAATTGAGTCAAATAATAATAATAATAATCCTCATCATCTTTATAAGGTTTTAGACAAAGACGAGAAATGGAATTTTTACTCTGATTAAAAATTCATGTTTTATATCGTCTTTAGACAGTGATTCATAGCACTGAACTTTTCATTTTAATTGCTTTCTGTGTAGAAATGAAAGAGAGAGAGAAAAAAAGAAAGAAGGAATAAATGAAAGACAGAGAGAAAAAAAGAAAGAAGGAATAAATGAAAGAGAGAGAGAAAAAAAGAAAGAAGGAATAAATGAAAGAGAGAAAGAAAAAAAGAAGGAATAAATGAAAGAGAGAGAAAAGAAAGAAAAAAGGAAGGAATAAATGAAAAGAGAGAGCAAAAAGAAAGAAAGAATAAATGAAAGAGAGAGAGAGAGAGAGAGAGAGAGAGAGAGAGAGAGAGAGAGAGAGAGAGAGAAGAGAGAGAGAGACGAATGAAAGAGCAAGAAAGAAAGAAAGATTAACAGGAGAATGAGTGAGTCAAAATTGAAAAAAAAAAACACTTGATGAATGAGAAAATGAAAGAATTACAGAAAAAAAAGGAATGAAAAAAAATGTCATTTTATTTTAGGATGAATGACTGAAGAAGTAAGTGAATGGAGAAAATGAATGAAGAAAGAAGTTTATAATTATATATTATATATATATATATATAAGAGAGAGAGAGAGAGAGAGAGAGAGAGAGAGAGAGAGAGAGAGAGAATGAAAGGGTTAATGATTTCACGAATGAAAGAGCAAGAAGAAATTGAGATTAACAGGTGGAATGATTGAAAGAGAGAGAAAGAGAGAAGAAGAGAAACAGAGAGAGAGAGAGAGAGAGAGAAAGAAAGAGAGAAGAGAGAGAGAGAAAAGAGAAGAGAGAGAGAGAGAGAGAAGAAGAGAGAAGAAAAGAAAGAGAGAGAGAGAGAAAGAGAGAGAGAGAATGAAAGGGTTAATGATTTCACGAATGAAAGAGCAAGAAAGAAATTGAGATTAACAGGTGGAATGATTGAAAGAGAGAGAAACAGGTGGAAAGAGAGAAAGAAAGAGAAACAGAGAGAGAGAGAGAGAGAGAAAGAAAGAGAGAAAAAGAGAGAGAGAAAGAGAAAGAAAAAGAGAGAGAGGAGAGAGAAAGAGAGAAAAGAAGAAAGAGAGAAAGAGAGAGAGAGAGAGGAGAGAGAAAGAGAGAGAGAGAATGAAAGGGTTAATGATTTCACGAATGAAAGAGCAAGAAAGAAATTGAGATTAACAGGTGGAATGATTGAAAGAGAGAGAAACAGGTGGAAAGAGAGAAAGAAAGAGAAACAGAGAGAGAAAAGAGAGAGAGAAAGAAAGAGAGAAGACAGAGAGACAGAAAGAGAGAGAGAAAGAAAGAGAGAAAAAAAGAGAGAGAGAAAAAGAGAAAGAAAGAGAGAGAAAGAGTGAGAAAGAAAGAGAAGAAGAGAGAGAGAGAGAAAAAGAAAGAAAGATAGAGAAAGAGTGAGAAAGAAAGAGAGAGAGAGAGAAAGAGAGAGAGACAATGAAAGGGTGAATGATTTCACGAATGAGAGAGCAAGAAAGAAATTGAGATTAACAGGTGGAATGATTGAAACCCCCCTCCCCCCAAAAAAAAACACTTGATGAATGAGAAAATGAATAACAGAAACCAAGGAAGGAAAAATGTCTCATTTTTCTTTCCTTTCTTTTTTTTTCAGGGTTAGTGATGAACAACTGAAGAAGTAAGGGAATGCAGGAATTTCAGTGCAGTGTTTGGGGGGGTGGGGTGGGGGGTGGAGTAGCTGACTCTGGAGACTCCTGGAATGAGGGAAGCGATCAAGGAACATTCGAAGAATGAATGGAATTCCAGACATACTTACTCACCATTCCTTTGAAAACAGGAAAAAGAGAAACGGTATTTATTGATTCTTGGAACCAAGGAAATTCTTGACATCAGTCATTCCTTAAAGCAAAATCAAAAATGTCTCTCTCTCTGGGAGGGGGTGGGGACTGCTATCTCCTAACCCCACTAGTTTTTGATAGAGAAAATACTGTCAATGAAGAAGAATTGCATTTTTTTTTTTTAATTGGAAGGGTCTGGTGAAAATTTGTGAGAAAAAAAAAAAAAAAAAAAAAATTCTACTTTTTCTATAATAAAAAATAAAAAATACAGAATTTTCTATGACAAATTTGTTTAGTTTTTCTTTTTACTGTATTTGACAGGATATCCCCCCCCCCACAAACACCCATTTGAGTTGAATATTACAGTATCATAGGCTACATATTCAAGTACCTGTAGCTTATATTGTCTGGCTGGTTCGTTCATTTAGGAGGTGGTATAGGACATTAGTTAAAACTCTTAACGTCCTATACCGCCTCATTCCACCCAGCCAGAAGTCAAATTCATTTTCCTAATCTACCCCAAACAATAGCCTTTATTTAAATGTAATATTAAACATATATAGAAGTATTTGATTTGAGGGAAATAACAGGTAACTTTAAATGAAAAGGCCATTTTAGCCAGTTTTTATAGATCCTTATAGGAATGGGGCTATGGACTTGGAAAGCCTTTATTTAAATGTAATATTAAACATATATAGAAGTATTTGATTTAAGGGAAATAACAGGTAACTTTAAATGAAAAGGCCATTTTTAGCCATTTTTTGATAAATCCTTATAGGAATGGGGCTATGGACTTGGAAAGCCTTTAGTTAAATGTAATATTAAACATATATAGAAGTATTTGATTTAAGGGAAATAACAGGTAACTTTATTTTTTTAAAGCCATATTTTTGATAAATCCTTATAGGAATGGGGCTCTGGACTTGGAAAATTCTCAACAGGATGTTAAGAGTTAAATACATTTTTGTGTGTAATTTTGGGAAAAAAATTACATTAAAAAAAAAAAAAATCATAATTTCACTTTTTCTTAAATAAAAAATACAGTATCTTCTATGACAAATACTGTATTTGACAGCATATACCCCCCCACACACACAAACACCCATTTGAGCTGACTATTACAGTATCCTAGGCAATAACATTTTACACATTTAACTACCTGTGTAGCCTATGCTGTCTGGGTAAACATTAGCCTATAAGAAAAATCTAATTTTCATTTAATCATTTAAAACACATTTTTTGTGTAAATTTGGGGAAAAAAATACATTAAAAAAAAATTATTCTACTTTTTCTATAATAAAAAATCTTCTATAATAAAATATCTTCTACAACAAATTTGGTTAGTTTTTCTTTTTATTGTATTTGACAGCATATACCCCCTCCATTTGAATTGAATATTACAGTATCATAGGCTACATATTCAAGTACCTGTAGCTTATGCTGTCTGGTTGGTTCGTTCTTTTAGGAGGTGGTATAGGATATAAACTCTTAATGTCCTATACCACCCCATTCCCACCAGAAGTCACATTCATTTTTCTAATCTACCCCAAACAATAGCCTTTATTTAAATGTAATATTAAACATATTTAGAAAGGAAATAACAGGTAACTTTAAATAAAAGGCCATTTTTTGATAAATCCTTATAGGAATGGGGCTCTGGACTTGGAAAGCCTTTTTTAAATGTAATATTAAACATATTTAGAAGTCTTTGATTTAAGGGAAATAACAGGTAACTTTATGCCATTTTTAGCCATTTTTTGATAAATCCTTATAGGAATGGGGCTCTGGACTTGGAAATTCTCAACAGGATGTTAAGAGTTAAATACATTTTTGTGTGCAATTTTGGGAAAAAAATTCATAATTCCAATTTTTTCTATAATAAAAAAATAAAAATACTGTATCTCCTACAAAAATTTGCTATACTATTTCTCTGAATGTTTGAGATGAGGCTTGATGATCAGTATTATCTGCGTTATTCGGACTATTGTCCTCATCTTCATTGTTATCTGTACAACGTTTCGGCCGATGTGCCTTCCGGCCTTCTTCAGGTATTTCTTCTCGGACTTGGGAACCTTCATGCTATAGTTTTTCTTTTTACTGTATTTGACAGTATACCCCCCCCATACTCCCATTTGAATTGAATAGTACAGGATCATAGGTTACACATTCAAGTACCTGTAGCCTATGCTGTCTGGCTGGCTGGTTGGTTTATTGATTTTAATGGCATATCAACCCGTCTAGGGTTATGTCATACCTAACGGTTAGGAAGTTATACATATTGTGTATTTATATTTATAATTTTTAGTAATTGGTTTTTAACAATGTTTTAGCATCATTGGGGATCATGGTGTATGGTAAAAAACACGTTTTTTGTGCAAATTTAGCCTAGGTGCTAGGGCTTGATGTGACCAGCTGATTGATCAGTGGGAGCCTCTCTGACCACCCTTCTAGCGTAAGTAAGGGCTAAAGTGGAGTGTTGAGAGTCATGGACTGCTCAGCCACCAGGATTCCGTCCTTAAGCATCAAGAATTGCCACCATGCTAACAGGTGGCCCCATTGGGTGGGGGGTCTTACCCCTCTACAGAGGTGCAGTCTGTGTATTCTACAGACCCAGCTGACAGGGCAGAGTAATGTTTTTAGACCTTCTGCAAGGGAGAAATAAAGTTGTCTGGGTAGCCTAAAGTCGGTATCAGCAAGACAGCGAGGGAGTCTATCCTCTTTTCACTAGCACTAGACCAAGGAGATTATTTGTGGCATCTGAGACGGAGCGCTACACCTAACATCATCTCCTCAACTCTACTGCACAGATCCCTGTGCTACTCATATGCTGGGTTGGCGAGGGCCGGTAGCGAACCAGGAACCTTGTGGTTCCTAGTTGGATGCTCTACGACTGAGAGTCTGCAAGGGATACAGTGTGTGTATTTATTATAAGCTCCCCAATGTTGTATATTGTACAAACGGAAATAAGAATTTTCGGTTAAATTAAACAAAGAGAAGACGAAAAAAAAATGACAAAGGACTTTTTTCCCGGTAAAAACGAACAAAGAAGTTTAAAAATGGAAGCGAGGCTTTCCGGTCAAAGAAGCAGGGAGAAGATAAAGAAATATATAACAAATGCCCGTTATCAGATCAAAAGATAAAGATGCGTAGGAGTACCTATCAATATAAAAGGCCTGAGGGTTCGAGCTGACAGGGCAGTTAGTCAGTATGACAGTGGACAGCGAACAGAGCACAAGGAGCAACCGTTGACACGGTCCATTGCTGCCAGCGGGCAGTGAGGATCGTCCACCCCTTCCACCACCGCCAGTCATCTCAACAGTAGTAGTAGTCATCGTCAACCCTGGGGCATTTCCATTGTCAACGCTCGCCACCCACCACGTACAGCCGAGAAGAGAAATAAAGTCAAAACTCCTACTATACCCATGTGTTGTGGTTTCTTAAGTCTGGCTACTACATACTTCGCCACGTGACTATATATAACCGCAACGTATACAGATACACGATTTAGCAGCATGAATTTGAAGAAGCCGCTATATAACATATAGAATTTGATGCCAGTATGCAACACCCAAAAGGGGTGGTAATGATTTGAATAGACTTTGGTATTTACTTAGATATTTTCTTTATCCTTATTGATTTGTTCTAACTGAAAATCTGATAGGATTGTGTAACTGAATCAATAGGCAAAGTTGGGACAATCATATAGGTGCTAGGGCTAGACATGACCTGCTGATTGATCAGAGCAGAGCCTCTCCAACCACCCACTAGCCTAAGCAAGGTTCAAAGTGAAGTGTTGCAAGTCATGGACTGCTCAGCCACCAGGATTCCATCCTTAAGCATTACGGCCAACAGGTAACCCCATTATGGGAGGGAGTCTTACCTCTCTACAGAATTGCAGTCTGTGTATTCTACAGACTCAGCTGATAGAGCTGATTAATGTTTTTTTAGACCCTCTGCAAGGGATAAAGTGTGTGTGTATTTAATATAAGCTCCCAAAAGGGTGGTAATGAATTGCACAGACATAAGTGTATTAAAGGGGAGTAGACTATTCTTGATCCAACTGACACGGCTGATAAATGTTTTTAGACCCTCTGCAAGGATAAAGTGTGTGTGTATTTAATATAAGCTCCCCAAAAGGGGTGGTAATGAATTGCACAGACATAAGTGTATTAAAGGGGGAGTAGACTATTCTTGATCCAACTGACACGGCTGATGAATGTTTTTTAGACCCTCTGCAAGGGATAAAGTGTGTGTGTATTTAATATAAGCTCCCCTAAAGGGGTGGTAATTATTTGAACAGACATAAGTGTATTAAAGGGGGAGTAGACTTTGGTATTTACTTGAACATATTCTTGATCCTCATTGATCTTTCCTAACTGAAAATCTGATAGGATTGTATCACTGAATCAATAAGCAAAAAGATCTGAAACATGTGTTACCAAGATCTTAAAATTGGAGGAGGGGCGCGAGAGGGGGGGGGAGGAACGAAGCAATCGATTTCATGATTATTTACGAACTGGAAACAGATTATTAGCAATTTTATCTATGGAATCTCTGAGGAATTTGAAATAATAAAAGTGAGAGAATTTCGAAAGAATGAAGAGAAAAAAAAAAGATAAGAATAATAAAAGAGGTGGAAAAAAAGGGGATGAAGATGGTGAAAGGGGATTGTGAAAGGGGATGAAGAAGGAAAAAGAAAGAAGAGGAGAGAGAAAGACTGAGACGAGAGGGGAGAGAAGAGGAATTTAAATGATAAAAGAGAATTCAGAAAGAATGAGAAAAAAAAAAGATAAGAATAAATAAAGAGGTGGAAAAAAGGGGATGAAGATGGTGAAAGGGGATTGTGAAAGGGATGAAGAAGAAAAAAGAAAGAAGAGGAGAGAGAAAGACTGAGGTGAGAGCGGAGAGAAGAGGAATTTTAAATGATAAAAGTGAGAGAATTTCGAAAGAATGAAGAGAAAAAAAAAAGATAAGAATAATAAAAAGAGGTGGAAAAAAAGGGATGAAGATGGTGAAAGGGGATTGTGAAAGGGGATGAAGAAGGAACAAGAAAGAAGAGGAGAGAGAAAGAAAGAAGAGACAGGCGAGAGGGGAGAGACAATAATAAAAGTGAGAGAATTCAGAAAGAATGAAGAGAAAAAAAAAAGATAAGAATAATAAAAGAGGTGGAAAAAAGGGGATGAAGATGGTGAAAGGGGATTGTGAAAGGGGATGAAGAAGGAAAAAGAAAGAAGAGGAGAGAGAAAGACTGAGACGAGAGGGGAGAGAAGAGGAATTTTAAATGATAAAAGTGAGAGAATTCGGAAAGAATGAAGGAAAAAAAGATAAGAAAAATAAAAGAGATGGAAAAAAGGGGATGAAGATGGTGAAAGGGGATGAAGAAGAAAAAAGAAAGAAGAGAAGAGAGAATGAAAGAAGAGACAGGAGAGAGGGGAGAGAAGAGGGGAGAAAAGAGAGAGGGGAGAGAAAAGGGGAGAGACAATAATAAAAGTGAGAGAATTTCGAAAGAATGAAGGAAAAAAAAAAGATAAGAATAATAAAAAGAGGTGGAAAAAAAGGGATGAAGATGGTGAAGGGGATTGTGAAAGGGGATGAAGAAGAAAAGAAAAAAGAGGAGAGAGAAAGACTGAGGCGAGAGGGGAGAGAAGAGGAATTTTAAATGGTAAAAGTGAGAGAATTCAGAAAGAATGAGGAAAAAAAAAAAAAGATAGAATAATAAAACAGGTAGAAAAAGGGGATGAAGATGGTGAAAAAGAAAGAAGAGGAGAGAGAAAGAAAGAAGAGACAGGCGAGAGGGGAGAGAAGAGAGAGGGGAGAGAAGAGGAATTTTAAATAATAAAAGTGAGAGAATTCGGAAAGAATGAGGGAAAAAAAAGATAAGAAAAATAAAAGAGATAGAAAAAGGGGATGAAGATGGTGAAAGGGGATGAAGAAGAAAAAGAAAGAAGAGAAGAGAGAATGAAGAAGAGACAGGAGAGAGGGGAGAGAAGAGGGGAGAAAAGAGAGAGGGGAGAGAAAAGGGGGAAGACAATATAAAAGTGAGAGAATTCAGAAAGAATGAGAAAAAAAAAGATAAGAAAAATAAAAGAGATGGAAAAAAGGGGATGAAGATGGTGAAAGGGGATTGTGAAAGGGGATGGAGAAGGAACAAGAAAGAAGAGGAGAGAGAACGACTGAAGAGACAGGCGAGAGGGGAGAGAAGAGGTAAGAGAGAGGGGAGAGACAATAATAAAAGTGAGAGAATTTGGAAAGAATGAGAAATAAAAAGATAATAAAAATAAAAGGGGAGAGAAGTGTTTTTCAGGGGCACAATAATTATATAATCTTCGGAGACTGCAATTCCGATGATAGAAACAAAGAGAGGGAGGTTAGATAGAGAAGAAGAAGAATGAAGAGGCTATCTAAGGAATCTCTGAGAAAGAAAGAAGAGGAGAGAGAAGAAAAAAAGAAGAGGAGAGAGAAAGAAAGAAGAGGAGAGAGAGAAAGAAGAGGAGAGAGAAAGACTGAAGAGATAGGTGAGAGGGGAGAGAAGAGGAATTTTAAATAATAAAAGTGAAAGAATTCAGAAAGAATGAGAAAAAAAAGATAAAAATAAAAGAGATGGAGTGAAAGGGGATGGAGAAGGAACAAAAAAGAAGAGGAGAGAGAGAGAAAGAAAGAAGAGACAGGCCAGAGGGGAGAGAAGAGGTAAGAGAGAGGGGAGGGGGGGAGAGACAACAATGAAAGTGAGAGAATTCAGAAAGAATGAGAAAAAAAAGATAAGAAAAATAAAAGATATGGAAAACAGGAGATGAAGATGGTGAAAAGGGATTGTGAAAGGGGATGAAGAAGGAACAAGAAAGAAGAGGAGAGAGAACGACTGAAGAGACATGAGAGAGGGAGAGAAGAGGTAAGTGAGAAAGGGGAGAGACAATAATAAAAGTGAGAGAATTTAGAAAGAATGAGAAAAAAGATAAGAAAAATAAAAGAGATGGAAAAAAGGGGATGAAGATGGTGAAAAGGGATTGTGAAAGGGGATGAAGAAGGAACAAGAAAGAAGAGGAGAGAGAACGACTGAAGAACAGGCGAGAGGGGAGAGAAGAGGTAAGAGAGAGAGGGGAGAGATAATAATAAAAGTGAGAGAATTAGAAAGAATGAGAAAAAGATAAGAAAAATAAAAGAGATGGAAAAAAGGGGATGAAGATGGTGAAAAGGGATTGTGAAAGGGGATGAAGAAGGACAAGAAAGAAGAGGAGAGAGAACGACTGAAGGGACAGGCAAGAGGGGAGAGAAGAGGCAAGAGGAGAGTGAAAGACAGAGAGAAAAAGGGAGTAGACAAAGAGAGGAAAGCAAGATATGGACCCAAGAAAAGAAAGCACCATGTATATGTATATAGATGGGGAAGTGAGATAGATATACAAAGAGAGGAGGAAGCGAGATGAAGACATAAGAAAAGAAAACAAGATATAGATATAAATAAAAGGATTTGGAATTAGAGATGAAAAATATAGAATCAACCAACCAAAAAAATCTTTCAGGATAAAATAATTTCAAAGACCAGACAAGAAGAAGAAGAAGAAGAAGAAGAAAAAGAAGAAGAATAGATAGAGAGGGGGTGGAAAGAAGAAGAAGGTAGAAAAAGAAGAAGAAGGTAGAAAAAGAAGGAAGAACAAGAACAAGAAGAAGGAGAAGGAGGATATAGAAGAGATATAGAGGGGTGGAAAGAAGAAGAAAAAAAGAAGAAGAAGAGATAGAGAGGTGATGGAAAGAAGAAGAAGAAGAAGGAGAGAGGTGGTGGAAAGAAGAAGAGAGGGGGTGATAAGAAGAAGAGATAGAGAGGGGGGGGGGAAGAGGAGAGATTGAGAGGGGTGGGGGAAGAAGAAGAGATAGAGAGGGGGTGGGGGAAGAAGAAGAGATTGAGAGGGGGTGGGGGGAAGAAGAAGAAGAGATAGAGAGGGGGTAGAGGAAGAAGTTAGTAATTAACAGTTAGGTTTAGGGTTAGGGCTAGGGTTAGGTTTAAATTCAGCTTTAATATTAGAATAAGAATAAGAATAAGAATAAGAATAAGAATAAGAAGAAGAAGAAGAAGAAGAAGAAGAAATTTCTAAGTTTTTTTTTAAATTGGTTTTATGATTGAAGAAGAAAAAGAAGAAGAAATTTCTATGTTTTCTATTGGTTTTACAAGTGTAGATGAAGAAGAAGAAGAGATAGAGAGATGGTAAGAAGAAGAAGAAGAAGAAGAGAGCAACAAAAATCAGAAATGTCTGACCAACGAGCTGAAGCCAGGAAACAATGTATTGAACTTTTCTATTCTAGGCAACAAAGATTATTTATATTGATTGATTATTAAATTTTTTTGGCTACATTATTAAACGCACGAACAGACAGACTTTAAATTTATTTTTACAAATATATCTATGCACACTTGAGGGTTAGGTGCTTCAACTTGGTTGGAAATGTATAATCTTCGAGAAATTTTGCTTCTCTTATTTCTCTTACTCATATAAATAAAGCAACTAAAATTAATATGAACGAAAGACGAGTCAAAAATTGATCATTTTTTTACTATAAAAATGCATTGGACAATGATTTTTACTATAAAAATGCATTGGATATGATTTTTACTATAAAAATGCATTGGAAATGATTTTTACTATAAAAATGCATTGGAAATGATTTTTACTATAAAAATGCACTGGATATGATTTTTACTATAAAAATGCAATGGAAATGATTTTTACTATAAAAATGATTTTTACTATAAAAATGCATTGGAAATGATTTTTACTATAAAGATGCATTGGACAATGATTTTTACAATGAAAATACATTGGAAAATAATTTTTACTATAAAAATGCATTGGAAAATGATTTTTACTATAAAAATGCATTGGAAAATGATTTTTACTATAAAAATCCATTGGAAAATGATTTTTAGTATAAAAATCCATTGGAAAATGATTTTTACTATAAAAATGCATTGGAAATTATTTTTACTAGAAAAATACATTGGTAAATGATTTGTACTATAAAAATGCATTGGAAATGATTTTTACTAGAAAAATACATTGGTAAAGGATTTTTACAATAGAAAATGCATTGTCAATGATTTTTTAAATGAAATTTCATTGTCAAATATTTATTTTTACCATAAAATGCATTGGACAATGGTTTATTTTTACCATAAATATCCATTTGAAAATGGTTTATTTTTACCATAAATATCCATTGGAAAATGATTTTATAACAAAAATGCACCGCCAGTGATTTTTATAATAAAAATTCATTGGAAAATGATTTTTACTATGAAAAGACATTAAAAATTATATTTACTATAAAAATGCATTGGAAATGATTTTTTACTATAAAAATGCATTGGAAATGATTTTTACTATGAAAATACATTGGAAATTATATTTACTATAAAAATGTATTGTAAATGATTTTTTACTATAAAAATGCATTGGAAATGATTTTTACTATGAAAATACATTAGAAATTATATTTACAATAAAAATGCATCGGAAATGATTTTACTATAAAAATGCATTGGAAATGAATTTTACTATAAAAATGCATTGGAATTGATTTTTACTGAGTTCTTTAACCTTAGTAAGGTAACCAGTCTAGGAGAATGAAAATTCTGAATTTAAACCTGTTAAACTCCACTTAAGTAACTGACCTTGTGTCACAACATACTCAATATGTACAAGGATGGCTTTGGCATTAAATAACCCACAAGGGTTGATATGCCATTAATGACAAAGAAACCAAACTATTACTAACAGTAACAACTTGAGAATGCTGATTGTTTTATATAAGAATCAATTACTTTTTTGAAAGTGTTGCTCACTTTATTCGATTAAAAACGCAGTGTACTTGAATGGAGACAGACTAAAAGTCGACTTTTATTTTTCTGGATGAATAAAAAAAAACAATCCCCCTCAAGTCGCAGTGTGCCTCTTCATGCTTAGCCAAATACGAATCCTGTCCCATACACAGTAATTAGAAAAAGCGATTGCCGTGAAATTCAGGGGGGGGGGGGTGAAACAAATCTAACTTTCCAGAGGCCCTCTTGATTGGAGCAATTGTAAGCAGGTTTTAAGGAGGAGGGCGATGTTCAGCTCGGCATTCTGAGGAAATTGATATAGAGGGGGGGATTTGATTTTTGTAGAGGTTTTAATTAGAGGAGAAGGGCAATGCTCAAATCTGCATTTAAAATGAGCCAGTATTTATAAAGATAGATAGATAAACCTAATTTATAGTAAAAATCATTTCCAATGCATTTTTATAATAAAAATCATTGTCCAATGCATTTTTATAGTAAAAATATCATTTCCAATGCATTTTTATAGTAAAAAATCATTGTCCAATGCATTTTTATAGTAAAAATATCATTTCCAATGCATTTTTATAGTAAAAAATCATTTCCAATGCATTTTTATAGTAAAAAATCATTTCCAATGCATTTTTATAGTAAAAAAAATCATTTCCAATGCATTTTTATAGTAAAAAGTAAAAAATCATTTCCAAGGCATTTTTATAGTAAAAAATCATTTCCAATGCATTTTTATAGTAAAAATCATTTCCAATTGGGTTTTATTGCAAAAATCATTTTCAATACATTATTATAGTGAATATCATTTCCAATACATTTTTATAGTAAAAAGCATCAGACCCTCTTTCATGGGGCCGAAGAGAGGCAAACATTTTTTCAGTGACGAGGAAGTGAAATCTGTAGTGAAGATGTGGCTCAAAGAACAGTCAACAGAATTTTACAGGGTTGGGATACATGCTCTCATTCGAAGGTGGAACATTGCTATTGAGAGAAATGGTGACTATGTGGAGAAGTAGGGATGTGATCCACAACGGACCAGCTTCATTTTAATGTATAGTACATGTTCCTGTGTTGGTAATTATACCTGTCCTAAACAAAATGGCATTACTTTTTTAATCCCCTATGTGGAAAAGTAGGGAGGTGATCCGCAGAGGACCAGCTTCATTTTGATGTATGGTACATGTTCCTGTGTTGGTAATTATACCTGTCCTAAACAAAATGGCATTACTTTTTGAGTCACCTATGTGGAGAAGTAGGGATGTGATCCACAGAGGACCAGCTTCATTTTAATGTATGATACATGTTTCTGTGTCGGTAATTATACCTGTCCTAAACAAAATGGCATTACTTTTTGACTCACCCTCAAAGGTGGAACATTGCTATTGAGAGAAACGGTGACTATTCGGAGAAGTAAGGATGTGAACCACAACGGACCAGCTTCATTTGATGTATGATACATGTTCCTGTGTTGGCAATTATACCCGTCCTAAACAAAATGGCATTACTTTTTGACTTACCCTCGTAGTTAACGTATTCTAATCTTCACCAACGAGGTGAAAAGTTATTCCTCATGCTTGTGTCTATAAAAAGTTCAGTATAAATAAAAACGCGTATTTATATAGATATATAAATAAATAAATATCAATGTGTCAGAAATGGCTGGATAACAAATGTATTTCCTATCGAGGTCGGATGCGGAGGTTTCATTACCAATTCAGCATCCACACACCTGACTAATCTTGGACTTTCTCCATCAGACAAGAGGAAATACATAAAAAAAAGATCCAAAATAAGAATCTAACTGCATCACCATGGATATGGAAATCCGACAGAGTGACGACAATCCATCAAAGCTAGGTGGTATCAGGAGATATTGCTGGGGCACTCTGGGCTAGTGGTATATGACACTTCAGCCCCTATAACCATGCCCGAACCCAATCCATCAAAGCTAAGTTGTATCAGGAGATACTGCTGGGGCACTCTGGACTAGTGGTATATGACACTTCAGCCCCTATAACCATGCCGAACCCAATCCATCAAAGCTAAGTTGTATCAGGAGATACTGCTGGGACACTCTGGACTAGTGGTATATGACACTTCAGCCCCTATAACCATGCCCGAACCCAATCCATCAAAGCTAAGTTGTATCAGGAGATACTGCTGGGACACTCTGGACTAGTGGTATATGACACTTCAGCCCCTATAACCATGCCCGAACCCAATCTATCAAAGCTAGGTTGTATCAGGAGATACTGCTGGGGCACTCTGGGCTAGTGGTATATGACACTTCAGCCCCTATAACCATGCCCGAACCCAATCCATCAAAGCTAAGTTGTATCAGGAGATACTGCTGGGACACTCTGGACTAGTGGTATATGACACTTCAGCCCCTATAACCATGCCCGAACCCAATCCATCAAAGCTAGGTTGTATCAGGAGATACTGCTGGGGCACTCTGGACTAGTGGTATATGACACTTCAGCCCCTATAACCATGCCGAACCCAATCCATCAAAGCTAGGTTGTATCGGGAGATACTGCTGGGGCACTCTGGGCTACTGGTAATGACACTTCAGCCCCTATAACCATGCCCAAACCCAAATTAATGGTCTAACTACATCAGTGTGGACATGGTAATCCGACAGAGTGATGGCAATCTAACAAAGCCTGGTGGTATTGGGAGATATTGCTGGGGTGCTCTGTGCTAATGGTAATGATGCTTTGCACCCCCACAGCAAACCTGAACACAAAATAAGGCTCTAACTACATCAGTATGGTAATCTGACAGAGTGATGAAAATCCAACAAAGTCTGGTGTTATTGGGAGATACTGCTGGGGTGCTCTGGACTAGTGGTATATGACACTTCAGCCCCTATAACCATGCCTGAACCCAATCCATCAAAGCTAGGTTGTATCAGGAGATACTGTTGGGACACTCTGGACTAGTGGTATATGACACTTCAGCCCCTATAACCATGCCTGAACCCAGAGTCATCATCTGATAAAGGAAGTCATCTGTTGGAAGCAATATTGCTGAGCAAAACTTATATAACCCATAATATCATCAAATTGTCCATTTTATCAAATTGTCCATTGAATTTTATTATAATTATTACAGGTTTTATAAATGCCGGGATGTTTAAGATGTCTGGGTCCCCCCCCCCTGGTGGGGTTGAGGGGCAATTGAAGCCTTTAGAAGTATAGTGTAAGTAAAGTTTGCAATGGAGTCTATCCCCTATCTGCTAGTACCTGGTAAATGGTTTTTGTTGAGGTGGAGTGCCACACCTACCAAAACCTTGTGATTTCTAAACTGGTGCTCTGTTGACTGAGCTATTTGGAGAGTTATGTTGATTTTTAGAATTGACATAACTCTGCCAATTTTTGGAATTGGAAGCTCAAACTTTGGGGATTGTCTAACTTTAAAATAGTCCGCACCTGTACAAAATTTCGGAAAAATTGAAGTGCAAAATTTTAACAAATTTTTGCAAAATGTAGCTTCGGTTCTGAGTAAATATCAAACTATCTTTTTGGTACAAATAATGTTCAATATATCTAAGTGGACTGCCACACCTACAGTCAGCTCCCCACTTTAGTGCACAGACCAGATTACCCAATCTGCGATATTGTTGTAGGTGACTCACCTATGACACGAACATGGACTTACCCAAAGGGTATATATTTAACAGAGTAAAGCTACCCAAACGAGTAGTACCAGAAACACCCGTCCTTCGGGACGGGGGTCCACTGAGCTGCTAAATTAATGGCGTCAATCCCAGATACCTGCCTCATTGCACTTAAAGGGGCAGAGCTGGGATCGATGCAATTTTTCTACCTACCACCCGAATTGTGGGTGGTCCCCACATAAAACGGCCTTGTGCCATATCATGTGAAAGTGGGACACATGTAAATACCAGTAGTACCAGAAACAGTTCTTCGTGTAAGCTGAAACAAGGAACCCCTTTCATTGTACGTTGATATATATTGCTGAATACAATCTGTTCCCTACATTTTATACTCGTGTTGAGTTATTATTTATTGACCCTTAAACAGGTCATAACAGATATCGAACAAGGAACCTTGCAATTCCTAGGTTGGTTCTCTATTGACCGAGCTAAAATAGTCTTATCTGATGACGTTTCTTTCTTATTTGAGAAAAAAATCGCATTGGAAATGAGTTTACTGTAAAAATGTATAGGACAATGATTTTTACTATAAAAATGCATTGGAAATGATTTTTACTATGAAAATGCATTGGAAATGATTTTTACTATAAAAATGTATTGGACAATGATTTTTACTATAAAATGCATTGGAAATGATTTTACTATAAAAATGCATTGGACAATGATTTTTACTATAAAAATGCATTGGAAATGATTTTTACTATAAAAATGCATTGGAAATGATTTTTACTATAAAAATGCATTGGAAAATGATTTTTACTATAAAAATGCATTGGAAAATGATTTTACTATAAAAATGCATTGTCAATCAT
This sequence comes from Doryteuthis pealeii, assembly GCA_023376005.1. Classification (NCBI taxonomy): domain Eukaryota; kingdom Metazoa; phylum Mollusca; class Cephalopoda; order Myopsida; family Loliginidae; genus Doryteuthis; species Doryteuthis pealeii. The sequence goes on along the minus strand of CM042170.1, from coordinate 74,781,794 downwards.
TTTTACTATAAAAATGCATTGGATATGATTTTTACTATAAAAATGCATTGGAAAGGATTTTTACTATGAAAATGCATTGGAAATGATTTTTACTATAAAAATGCATTGGAAATGATTTTTACTATAAAAATGTATTGGACAATGATTTTACTATAAAAATGTATTGGACAATGATTTTTACTATAAAAATGTATTGGAAATGATTTTTACTATGAAAATGCATTGGAAATGATTTTTACTATAAAAATGCATTGGAAATGATTTTTACTATAAAAATGCATTGGAAATGATTTTTACTATAAAAATGCATTGGAAATGATTTTTACTATAAAAATGCATTGGAAATGATTTTTGCTATAAAAATGCATTGGAAAATGATTTTTATAAAAATGCATTGTCAATCATTTTTACTATAAAAATGCATTGGATATGATTTTTACTATAAAAATGCATTGGAAATGATTTTTACTATAAAAATGCATTGGAAATGATTTTTACTATAAAAATGCATTGGACAATGATTTTTACTATGAAAATGCATTGGAAATGATTTTTACTATAAAAATGCATTGGAAATGATTTTTACCATAAAAATGCATTGGACAATTATTTTTACTATAAAAATGCATTGGAAATGATTTTTACTATGAAAATACATTAGAAATTATATTTACTATAAAATCCAACCAACCAACCAAGAATGAATAAAATAGTCTCATCTGATGACGTTTCTTTCTTATTGGAGAAAAATCAGCCTAAGTTGGAAAAAATATGAAGATCTGTGAGAACAATGTGTCAGAAATGGCTGGATAACAAATGTATTTCCTATCGAGGTCGGATGCTGAGGTTTCATTACCAACTCAACCTACACGTACCGGACTAATCTTGGATTTTTCTCCATCAGACAAGATGGAAAAGCATGAAAACAAAAGATCGAGAATAATATTCCAACTGCATCGGCGTGGATATGGCAATCCGACAAGGCGACGACAATCGAAAAAAAATCTTGGCGATATCTTGAGATACTGCTGGGTTTGTTGGATTTTACGGTATGTCAACCCTTGTTGGGTTATTTTATGCTGAAGACATTTTTGTTTTATTCATTCTTGGTTGGTTGGTTGGTTGGTTGGATTTTACGGCGTGTCAACTCTTGTTGGGTTATTTTATGCTGAAGACGTTTTTTGTTTTATTCATTCTTGGTTGGTTGGTTGGATTTTACGGCATGTCAACCCTTGTTGGGTTATTTTATGCTGAAGACGTTTTTTTGTTTTATTCATTCTTGGTTGGTTGGTTGGATTTTACGGCATGTCAACCCTGGTTGGGTTATTTTATGCTGAAGACGTTTTTTGTTTTATTCATTCTTGGTTGGTTGGTTGGTTGGTTGGTTGGATTTTACGGCATGTCAACCCTTGTTGGGTTATTTTATGCTGAAGACGTTTTTTTGTTTTATTCATTGTTGGTTGGTTGGTTGGATTTTACGGCATGTCAACCCTTGTTGGGTTATTTTATGCTGAAGACGTTTTTTGTTTTATTCATTGTTGGTTGGTTGGTTGGATTTACAGCATGTCAACCCTTGTTGGGTTATTTTATGCTGAAGACGTTTTTTGTTTTATTCATTCTTGGTTGGTTGGTTGGATTTACGGCATGTCAACCCTTGTTGGGTTATTTTATGCTGAAGACGTTTTTTGTTTTATTCATTGTTGGTTGGTTGGTTGGTTGGATTTTTACGGCATGTCAACCCTTGTTGGGTTATTTTATGCTGAAGACGTTTTTTGTTTTATTCATTGTTGGTTGGTTGGTTGGTTGGATTTACGGCATGTCAACCCTGGTTGGGTCATTTTATGCTGAAGACGTTTTTTGTTTTATTCAGTCTTGGTTGGATTTTATGGCCTGTCAACTCTTGTTGGGTCATTTTATGCTGAAGACGTTTTTTGTTTTATTCATTCTTGGCTGGTTGGTTGGATTTTACGGCATGTCAACCCTTGTTGGGTTATTTTTACTGAAGACGTTTTTGTTTTATTCATTCTTGGTTGGTTGGTTGGTTGGTTGGTTGGATTTTATGGCATGTCAACCCTTGTTGGGTTATTTTATGCTGAAGACATTTTTGTTTTATTCACTCTTGTTGAGTATTGAATTTTTTTTTTTTAAACACATTTGTAAAAATCTATTTAACTGATAGATTGGACCATAAAAGTCTGAGTGAGTGGACCTGGAAGTAAGGGCAATGGAGGGGTACTCCACATGCCCCAGAGCTCCAGAATTGGAACTTCACCACTAGTTTTGTGTTACACCCAGGACACTAAGACCTCCCAGCCACTGCTTTCTAGCACATATATGGTTTGGTTTGTTATGTTTTACGGCATATCAACCTCAGTGGGTCATTTAATGCCAATAAAGTTTTGAAATAAATCGATTCTTAATGGATAATATAATTTTGTTATAAATACATTTTTCTATCTAACCCATAGATGGAACCCTAACAGGTACTACCACTCCGGGTCAGAGTGGACCAGGGAACAATAGTGATGAAGGGGTGCTCCATATTCCCCATACCTCCAGAACTGGAACCTCACCATCAGATAGATTTTAACATCATTCCCAGGATAAGTAGACCCTCAGCCACCACCTTCTAGCACCCATATGATAAAAAGGGTTGGGGCAGTCATATAGGTGCTAGGGCTTGACGTGACCAGCCGATTGATCGGAGGGGACATCTACGACCGCCCGTTCTAGCCTAAGTAAGGACCAAAGTGGAGTATTGCAAGTCATGAACTGCTCATCCACCTGGGTTCTATCTTTAAGCATCATGGGTTGCCACCCATGACCAACAGGTGGCCCCATTGGGGAAGTCTTACCTCTCTGCAGTGGTGCAGTCGGCACATTCTAACACCCCAGCCGACAGGGCGGGTCCCAGGACGTACTAAATCAAAAAGCTATCAGCATCACTACGGCGATACTGTAGATTTTGTGTCTATAAAATAACGGATCAATTTTTGGAATGACTCATATGGATTATTTAAAGCTTTTGCAAAGATTTTGACAACATAAATATTGAATATCCCCAGTACTGGTTACGGTAATCTGGAGCATTGAGTGTGGGATTTAAGATCTTTACTTTAATCTTTATTTATTTTCTAAAAAAAAATTTCTTGAATAAATTATTTTTGATTGAATCTTGCAAATTTTATCATAATTATCACAGGTTTTATAAATGTCTGGGTGTTTAGGATGTCTGGGTGTCCCCCCACCCACCCAATGGGGGTGAGGGCAATTGGCTCCTTATAAATCCAGTCTTGTATACAGTCAGTAGACAAAGATAAAAACAAATAATTAAAAAAACTGACCCCCCCCCTATGAAAAAAAAAAATATATATAAACAAAGGACAAAAAAAAAACTGAAAAATACCCCCCCCCAAAAAAAGGACAAAAAACTAACAAAAAAACCCAACAAAAAAACAAAAAAACCCAAAAAACCCCCAAAGAACAAAAAGAATCTAAAATCTGGGTGCCCCCCCCCCTAGTGGGGTGAGGGGCAATTACCTCCTCATAAATCCAGCCTTGCATATGGTCAGTAGACAAAGATAATAAAAACAAATAATAATAAAAAACTGAACCCCCCCCCCAAAAAAAAACAAAGGACAAAAAAAGAAAAACAACCCCCCTAAAAAAAAGAACAAAAAACAATGAAAAAATACTCAACAAAATAACAAAACAAAAAAAAAACAAAAACAAAGAACAAAGGGAATCTAAAAAAAAAAAACAAAAATGAGAAAAGTTAAAAATAACTTGTACTAAAATATCCCAGAGTCAACCGACAAGTCCTACCCCCACCCACAAGGAAAGCATTAAATAGGGAGGCTTGTGTACTACAAAACCCCACTCACCCCAACCGACCTGACTCTAACTCCATCCCAATGCCCCTGTGAACTCTCGACTAGTAAATAGGGCCCACAATCTTAATAACAACTTGTGCAGGGCATAAAACAATAAGTCGCACAGCCACGTTATTAATAGCAAGGTGAACGTAGAAGCATCGACACGAATTAAAGGGAAAAAAAGATATTTAAAAAAGAAACATCCACAACAAATAGAGGATATTCATCGGAAACAGAGGATATATATATATATATCCGCCCTCATACATAACACACATAAACATGTAATATTTCATTTCAATATATATATATATATATATATCTATATATATATATATATATATATATCTATATATATATATATACACACACACACATCCCTCTGTACAAGCAGTGTACAGATTAATCCACCAAAGTAATTGGTATAAAAAACTTGGTGGACTAATCCACAGATTCCTTCTAAATATAAAAAAAGTTGGCCAGAAAGGTTGAAAAGATCGAAAATAAACTTGTTAAACAGGAGACATCAGTTTTGTCTCATTCTATATGAATAAATGAAAGAATACTGCCCAAATACACATATATATATATATATGGCAATAGCATAATCTTTACAGATCATTGCCATCCCTCACAATCCCACAACTCCACCACCAGAACCCTTCCTTGCATGAACCCTCAAATGACTCATCAAACCTGCTGCAGATCCACAAAGTTTGATGCAAATATGACATTGAAAAGACTTCCTTCCCGTTGAATCAGATGAATCAGATGATAAAATTTGATGCTTATGCACCAGAAGCCGACTTACAGACCTTGCCACATATAGCACGACACATTGTTTGCTCCTGGAATCTGCAAGGATTGACCCAGGTGAGACTTCCTATGATTGACATATCCAGCCTTAGAAAGCAAAACTCGACCACATGTCAGACATTTTCAACCCTCCATGTTCTCTCCAATAGGACAGGTGTAACCCTTTCGAAGTTGACGCTTTAGGTTTTCATGCACGATTCTTTCACTCTCAAAACTGTATAAAAAGCGTATATATATATATACACACATACATACACACGCACATATATATATACACACACTATATATGCATAGGGCCGGTTTAGCTCAGTCGGTAGAGTGTTTTCATCTGGGAACCTCAAGGTTCTTGGTTCAATACCAGCCCTTGCCAACTAAGCGTATGAATAGCACAAGGATCTGTGAGGTAAAGTAAGGAGCTGATGGTAGGTGCAGTACTCTGTCTTAGATGCTAAAAACTATCTCCTTGGTCTAGCACTAGTGAAAAGGGGATAGACTCCCTCACTGTCTTTTATCTCATTATTTATACTGTAATTAGAAAACTATAAGACCAACTTGAAAAAAAAGTTACGCCCTCCTACATAAGGGGGGGGGGGGTCAAAATTAAGTGACCTGAAAAAAATGAGAAAGTTTTGAAATAAAATAAATAATGCATTATAAAGATCCTTCATTGATAAATAAACATTGAAAATTTCATTAAAATCCGATAATTCCCTGATTTTTGATAAATTATTTTCTGTAGGGGGCGGGGGGCTAAAGTCATTTTGTCAAAAACGCATTTTAGGCTCAGTTTGCCAGTACCTAATGTATATCTGTACACATGCATATATACAGATATACAGACTCATACATACATACATAATAGATCTCATGTGTAAGTATGAATAACGTTTAAATATAAACAGAAACACATTCCCCTATATTCCATTGTTAAAAACAACATCTTAGGTGACTTCTCTAACCGGCTAATGAATTGTATACCATTCCATAAATACGACACTGAAACCCACCTGCTAGGATTACTTTATTTGTGTGCCATGATTTAAAAATACATACACACAAACACACACTCAATTGGAAGGCTTACTGGAAAGAATTGGAAAGGTCTACTAAAGAAAAAAAGAAAAAAAGGAAGAAAGAAAGAAAGAAAGAAAGGAAGGAAGAAAAAAAGAAAGGAGGGAAGAAAAGAAGAAAGGAAGAAAGAAAAAGAAAGACAGAAAGAGAGGAAGAAATAAAGAAAGGAAGAAAGGAAGAAAAAAGACAGAAAGAAAGAAAGAAAGAAAAAGACAGAAAAAAGACAGAAAGAAAAAAAAAGAAAGAAAGAAAAAAAGAAGACAGAAAAAAGAAAAAAAGAAAGAAAAAAGAAAGAAAAAAAAAGAAAAAAGAAAAAAAAAAGAAAAAAGAAAGAAAAAAAAAAAAGAAAAAGAATAAATAAAGAAAAAAAGACAAAGAAAGAAAGACAAAGAAAGAAAAAATGAAAGAAAGAAAGGAAGAAAAAAAGAAAGGAAGAAGAAAGAAAGGAAGAAAAAAAGAAAGGAAGAAAAAAAGAAAGGAAGAAAGAAAGGAAGAAGAAAGAAAGGAAGAAAAAAAGAAAGGAAGAAAAAAAGAAAAGAAGAAAAAAATAAAGAAAGGAAGAAAAAAGAAAGAAAAAAAGAAAGAAAAAAAGAAAGAAATGATTGATTGATGGACTAATTTTAAAAAGGCATGTCAACCCATCCAGGGTTATTTCATGCCAAGTGGTAGATTGTGAAGAATGGTCAAATTTATTGTTATGTCTTTTTTTCAAGGATTTTTATTGATTTTGACAATAGGTTGATTGCATTGTAAAAATGACATATGCTCTATTTGCAATCTAAAGATACCATTTATAAACGCAAACTCAATTGGAAGGTTTACTGGAAAGAATTGGAAAGGCCTACTAAAGAAAAGAAAGAAAAAAAGAAAGAAAAATAGAAAGAAAGGAATAAAGAAAGAAAGAAAGAAAGAAAGGAAGAAAAAAAGGAAGAAAAAATAAAGGGGGGTGCTACCTGATATTTTGGTAATTTTTTTGCAATCGCGAATGCTACATTTAAATTGTAAACAAGTGCTTAAATCCCTTGAAAAAGAGACAGAATGGCGGATCGCGTCAAAATTGACCAAAAGAAATCGTTTTAAATCTATTAAAAATAAACTGCATATGTAATGATATTTTTCTTTTTTAATGATGGTTATTATGTTACTACTTATCGATTTAGACAAAAGTTTGACCTTAAATAATAGATTTAATTAATTTTAATTCGTTTTTAAAAACATAGCAAACGATTTTTTTTGTATACCTAGCTTAACATTTAAATGTGAAATACAATCTACTGCAATTGTTACAATGTTTTAATAATAAACAAACATCTTTTTATATAATTGTTTTTAAAATTACAATAACAAGTAAATGTATAAAACGATAATAAAATTTTAAAAGTAAAAATACGAGGAAGTTGAATAACTTATATAAAGTTTAGTGTTTAAACAAACAACTTGAAAATATAATTCTAATAATAAATAAATAGACGGATTTTTTTAAAATTAAGTCACCACTTCCATTTTTTTTCTAAAAACCGTTAAGATAAAAGGGCTTATTTAGGTACAACCAATTTTCCCTGTGAAATTTACCCCCCTCCCCATATTTAACACAATGAAACTTTCATAAAAATTAATATTATCTTGAAAAAACTTTTTCCATTCGAAAGAAGAAACATTAAACAAAATCCTGATGATTTTTAAAAAAAATTTAAGCTTACGGAAATAATGAAAATTATGACTGAAAAAAAAAAAGTTTTCATATTTGCACCGTGAAATCAACTAAAATTTAATGTAGCCAAAAACAAGTTACGACAAGAGGTTTTTTTTTAAATTTCTATGAAAAATCAATTAATGGTCTGATTTTCACGAAAATTTCCATAACTATTTACCCTTGGATGTAAGTATGTCTGAAAACACTCTCTGGTGTTCCTAATTTTTTAAGTCCCATCATGGACCGGGTACTTTAGCTAGTATATATATATATATATATATATATTCTCAGTGTTGAGGATCATTCAATGTGTAGTTCATCTGTAGTGATACAGGTTATCTGTATTGAGAGCTCATTGTACATAAATGAAGCCAAAAGACTAAGTTTGCTTCATTTAATAATTTATTTCAACTGCAAGACGATTAACTTGTTAGAGCATCTTCAGACATGGATCAAAACATGGATAGTCCTGAATTTTCAGAATATTTTTTGAAGTTATATATATATATATATATATACGGGCCGGGTTAGCTCGGTCGGTAGAGCGTTCGGCTAGAAACACAAGGTTCCTAGTTCGATACCGGTCCTCGCCAACTCAGCATATGAGTAGCACAGGGATCTGTGTGGTAAAGTAAGGAGCTGATGGTAGGTGTGGCGCTCCACCTCAGACGCCAAAAACAATCTCCTTGGTCTAGCGCTATTGAAAAGGGGATAGACTCCCTCGCTGACTGGCTGATACCGACTTTAGGCCGCCCCGATGACTTTACTTTACTTACTTATATATATATATATATATATATATATATATATACATAGTTATTTCAGTTTTTGGGTTGAGTGTGCGATTTGGAGGGGTTTGAAGAGTGGGAGGAGGAATGAAAAAGTGGTGTAATAGGAAGAGTGTAATAGGTCGATCAGGTAGGTTACCAAACATATGTAGGGGTGGGAGTCCCCATTCTGGAGAGTTTCGGCTGGTCATGAGTTGTATGTGTTGGCATCCTTCTATCTATGAGAGACGATGGAGTAATGTTCTTTTTTTTGGGGGGTAGAACTATGTAGCATGGGTGGGTTGATATGGAGGATGAGCTGTTGCCCAAGCAGCAAATCCCCCCTCTCCACACTGCCGCTGTGATCCAAAGGAAAGGTAAGAAGCCAATGCAGTTTGGCAGCGGTAGTGTCGCAGGAGTTGTTGGGTAACACCAGGTGGGTAGGTATGGAGGATGAGCTGTTGCCCAAGCAACAAATCCCTCCTCTCCACACTGCCGCTGTGATCCAAAGGAAAGGTGAGAAGCCAATGAAGTTTGGCAGCGGTAGTGTCGCAGGAGTTGCTGGGTAACACTGGATTTCAGCATCACACCACTTTAGGGACTCCGGCTCTGGATTTGTTTTTGGGGTTTACTGATAAGGACTAACACTACGAATTTGTCAACATTACAAATTCCCGAAACTTTCCATCTTCTTCAATTGTGCTGTGGAATTTTTAAAACTTACTTTTTGTAGCTGGAATACACCCTGAACATTTTTGATACCTTTTTTATATATTTTTTACTTCAAACTCTTTTGAGTTTTTCTCATGGATAATAATGCTTCTGATTTTTTAAAAATAAAATTCATTTTATTTTTAACACAGAATACACATTTTCAAAAAATTTTAAAATTCCGTCCCTGAACGTGAGCGTTGATTTGTACCCCTCCTGATTAACGGTTTTATTTATTCCGTCTTTCCTTCATAAATAAAGTTGCTCTTGAAGAAGACCGCTTTATTAAAGGTCGAAACAGATCTGTCAGCAAACTAATAACATCATTTGTTTTTCTAAAAAATTTCAAATTCATATTTCATTATTAACAGGTCATTTCAAAGGATAACGCAGTTTACATCATAACTGTGCCAAATCTCCTCTTATTGTAACTAGAACGATTGTTAGTGATTGTCTAGTTAGTTAACCGAAGACATATATGAAAGAAAACTTCATCTTCAACGTCACAATCCCTTTGTTATTACGCACATTGGATTAAGAGTATCCATGATATGTTATTTAAATAAACCTATAATTGATTAATATAAAAGATATATATTTGACATTAATATTAATGAATGATGACTTGAATAACTACTATTCGTGAAATAACAGCGACATTGGTATTTTTAATAGTATACAAATAAGCAAAAAGATAGAATAGATAGATAATGAAGAAACTGAGATAAAGAATATGCGTGAGTATAATTATACAGGAGTTATGAAAATCAGAGATGAAAGATGCTAAGATGAAAACTGAAAGTT
>CM042170.1:74757416-74771957 GCA_023376005.1 Doryteuthis pealeii | reverse complement strand
ACCGATACCTGTATTTAAGGCCTTTTTATTCACAAATAAATTTGCTTTGTTTATTAAAATTAAACATTGAGCTCTCATACGGGACCTGAATCTGTAACAAACTACTGTTAGAGAATAGGACTAGCTTAGAATCACCCTTGTACCAAGAAACTTGGTACCCCACCAAAGTATATATATATATATGTAAAATGAAACTGGAAGTGAATCCGACAGTATGTTGAAAAAAGAAATAAAAGAAAGAAATTATAGAATGGATAAAATAGGATATTTGAATCAATTTTACATACATGTGTTTCGGTCAGGAGTTTATCCATGTGTACATTATTCAATCTATTATTATTTTTAAATAACAAAATGAAATGAAATAATTGATGAAGGTCAAATTTTCTTTGTGTGTGGAACATTTCTACATTTTTTCTATTATTATTATTTCATTTCATTTCGTTATTTAAAAATAGTAATAGATTGAATAATGTACACATGGATAAACTCCTGACCGAAACATGTGTAAGTTAAATTAATTAAAATATCCTATTTTATCCATTCTATACTTTCTTTCCTTTATTTGATATATATATATATATATATATATATATACACATACATATATTCTCAGTGTTGAGGATCATTCAATGTGTAGTTCATCTGTAGTGATACAGGTTATCCGTATGAGAGCTCATTGTACATAAAAGAAGGCAAAAGACTAAGTTTGCTTTATGTAATAATTTATTTCAACTGCAAAACGATTAACTTGTTAGAGCATCTTCAGACATGGATCGAAATATGGATAGTCCTGAATTTTCAGAATATTTTTTGAAGTTATATATATATATATATATATATACGGGCCGGGTTAGCTCGGTCGGTAGAGCGTTCGGCTAGAAACCACAAGGTTCCTAGTTCGATACCGGTCCTCGCCAACTCAGCGTATGAGTAGCACAGGGATCTGTGCGGTAAAGTAAGGAGCTGATGGTAGGTGTGGCACTCCACCTCAGATGCCAAAAACAATCTCCTTGGTCTAGCGCTAGTGAAAAGGGGATAGACTCCCTCGCTGATTGGCTGATACCGACTTTAGGCCGCCCCGACGACTTTACTTTACTTACTTATATATATATATATATACATACATAGTTATTTCAGTTTTTGGGTTGTGTGTGCGATTTGGAGGGGCCGTTGGGATGGTTTGAAGAGTGGGAGGAGGAATGAAGAAGTGGAGTAATAGGAAGAGTGTAATAGGTGGATCGGGTAGGTTACCAAAAATATGTAGGGGTGGGAGTCCCCATTCTGGAGAGTTTCGGCTGGTCACGAGTTGTATATGTTGGCATCCTTCCATCTACGAGAGACGATGGAGTAGTGTTCTTTTTTTTGGGGGGGGTGGAACTATGTAGCATGGGTGGGTTGATATGGAGGATGAGCTGTTGCCCAAGCAGCAAATCCCCCCTCTCCACACTGCCGCTGTAATCCAAAGGAAAAGTAAGAAGCCAATGTAGTTTGGCAGCGGTAGTGTCGCAGGAGTTGTTGGGTAACACCAGGTGGGTAGGTATGGAGGATGAGCTGTTGCCCAAGCAACAAATCCCCCCTCTCCACACTGCCGCTGTAATCCAAAGGAAAGGTAAGAAGCCAATGCAGTTTGGCATCGGTAGTGTCGCAGGTGTTGCTGGGTAACACTGGAGTTCAGCATCACACCACCTTAGGGACTCCGGCTCTGGATTTGTTTTTGGGGTTTACTGATAAGGACTAACACTACGAATTTGTCAACATTACAAATTCCCGAAACTTTCCATCTTCTTCAATTGTGCTGTGGAATTTTTAAAACTTGCTTTTTGTAGCTGGAATACATCCTGAACATTTTTGATACTTTTTTCTAATATATTTTTACTTCAAACTCTTTTGAGTTTTTCTTATGGATAATAATGCTTCTGATTTTTTAAAAATAAAATTTATTTTATTTTTAACACAGAATACACATTTTCAAAAATTTTTTAAATTCCGGCCCTGAATGTGAGCGTTCATTTGTACCCCTCCTGATTAACGGTTTATTTATTCCGTCTTTCCTTCATAAATAAAGTTGCTCTTCAAGAAGACCGCTTTATTAAAAGGTCGAAACAGATCTGTCAGCAAACTAATAACATCATTTGTTTTTTCTAAAAAATTTCAAATCATATTTATATATTAACAGTCCGTCAAAGAGTTAATCATAAGAATCTTATTATAATAGAGATTGTTTGTTTGTCTGTCTGTAACCGAAACTATATTACTTCTCAACTCACAATTCCCTTTGTTATTTACACCACATTGTCCATGATTGTTATTTTTAATTAAACCTTAATTATTAATAAAATTATTTTACATTATTAATACTGTTGACTTTATCTACATTCTAATAACATGCACTTGTATTTATATATACAACAAAATAGCGGGTTACAGTGTGAACAGGAAAGCTAATTTGCATATTGATATTAAAAGTTTGATTTTATTAAATATGCGCTTGGTATTATTGATTTCTAATTGTTTGGTTTTTTCTTAATGAATATGAGCAAAAATCTCGGGGATAAATCTTAAAAGAAATCCATTAATATAAAGAAATAACAGTAATTTTATTCTTTACTTCCTAATTCAATTAAATAGTTAAATTAGAAAAATTCAGCAATAAAAGGAGGGAGTGATGGAAAATGATGGAAGACTTAGTTTCAAAGTTGTTCTATTCTTCGATTATACCCCCTCTGTTTCAAATCATTTTATTTGGATTTTTATTTAGTTTCAAAAGTATTTCAAATTTAACGTATTTCATTACATTAAAATTCAAATACTTGCACCCAGAGGGTGCATACATTTGCTAGTAAGAATATGAATAAGAACAGAAAATAGAAACCAGAACCAGAGAGACACCCAGTCTGATACAAGTAAGAAAAAACCCAGATACAACCCGATGAAAGATAGAAGATGTAGACAATAGAGGTAGTCATTGGAAGACTTAAGCAGCTGTATGTAACTCAACCACACCGGATCAGTGGACCTGGGAGTAATAACAATGAAGGGATACTCTACACTCCCCCAGAAATCCAACACTGGATCCTCACCATGAAGTTCAGTGTCACACCCAAGACACCCTATCTCTTTCTATAAAATTATTTTTCTGTTTCTCTCAACCCTCTTCCCATTCCTCCCTCTTTCTCTTTACCAAATTCTTTTTTTTTTTTTTCATTCCTCCCTCTTTCTCTATCAGATTCTTTCTTTCTGTTCCTCTCTATCAAATTATTTCCATTCCTCCTTCTCTCTCTATCAAATTATTTCTATCTATCTGTCTCTCTCACTACCAAGTTCTTTCTGTTTCTCTCTCTCTCACTACCAAGTTTTTTCTGTTCTCTCTCTCTCTCTCTCTCTCTTCTCTTTCTCTCTCTCTCTACCAAGTTCTTTCTGTTTCTATCTCTCTCTCTACCAAGTTCTCTCTCTCTCTCTCTCTCTCTACCAAGTTCTTTCTGTTCCTCTTTTTCTCTCTCTCTACCAAGTTCGTTCTGTTCCTCTTTTTCTCTCTCTCTACCAAGTTCTTTCTGTTCCCCTCTCTCATTCTCTCTCTCTCAAGTTCTTTCTGTTCCCCTCTCTCTCTTTCTAACAAGTTCTTTCTGTCCCCCTCTCTCTCTACCAAGTTTTTCTGTTCCCCCCTCTCTCATTCTCTCTCTCTCAAGTTCTTTCTGTTCCCCCCTCTCTCTATCTCTCTCCCAAGTTCTTTCTGTTCCCCCTCTCTCTCTCTCAAGTTCTTTCTGTCTCTTCCTCTCTCTCTACCTATTCCTCTCTTTCCATTCCTGCTTCTTTCTCTATCAAATTCTTTCTTTCTGTCCCTTTCTTTCTCTCAATAAAATTTGTTTTTCTTTTCCTCTCAATTCTTCCTTTTTTCTTTTTGATTCCAATGTTTCTCTAAACCAACTTCTTTCTTTCTTTCCGACTTTCTATTTGTCCTTATTTCTTTCTTTCTTTCTGTCTGTCCGTCTCTGTGCCCCCCTTACTCACCTAACCTTGGCATGCTTTTTACCTACATCCGATATCCCTGAATGTGCACCTGTGAAACAGATACCAAATTGATGAAGTTCATTCCCAGGTATTAAACTAACGTAAAAAAAAAAAAAAAAAAAAAAAACTTGATATAAAATTTCAACTTATTCACCCTCATGTCAGCAGCTCCAGTCACATGAAACGCCGACAAAAAAAAAAAAAAAAAAAAAAAAAAAAAAAATAAATAAACGAAAAGTAACCCTAAATATGAGATTAATGCATATCCTAAAAAAGATGCCGATTAAATTTCATTGGGCATCTTTTACGCCGCACCAACAAGGTAAACTGATTATCATGAGATGATCACTTAGTAATGAATGTGGGGAGGCACTTTCTAGACTTAACTATATATATATATATATGGGAGAATATGTGCTTAATTGAAGTCGAACCTAATTTTTTTGAAAGTTAATTCATTAATAATTAATTAGGCGGGATTTAACTATTAAATGTAAGGCTAAACAAATCGAGAAAAATCAATCTCTGTATGTACATCTCGATTTGTTTAGCCTTACATTTAATAGTTAAAACCCGCCTAATTAATTATTAATGAATTAACTTTTTAAAAAAATTAGGTTCGACTTCAATTAAGCACATATTCTCCCAAATATTGTCGGCTGAAAATAGCCATATCAACAAACATTGTATATTTGTTTACTTCTCATATATATATATATATATATATATATATATTATATAGGAAAAACTCAACACCGTAATTCCATAATAAATTTATTTTGACCAAAATTGGGGCCTATATATTGGTCGAAATAAATTTATTATGAAATTACGGTGTTGAGTTTTTCCTTCCTTTCTAAGATAAATATTGCTCTGTATATAATCTAAAAAGTTTATTATACATTGAGCTCTCTGTAGTGATTTAAAGATTCACTGTATTTATACATACTGGATCATACAATAATAATACAGTGTGTCTTAGAAATCACATATAGAATCATCACTTACAACCAAGTTTTGGATAACTCTCATAAACATATATATATATATATATATATATATATATATATATATATTGGTTTGGATGTTGATTTTGAATGCTATCACAATGCAGGTGTAAATAAAAAAAATAATAAGGTAACAATGGTGTTGTGTGTTAACCTGTATTTTATTCTTGAATTTTCAAGATAAAATCTCTTTTTCAGAAGATCATTGGAACTGAAGTCGTCTTGATATGGCATTTCTAGTTAAAATTAATAGTTAATTTAACTAGAAATGCCATAACAAGACAACTTCAGTTCCAGTGATCTTCTGAAAAAGAGATTTTATCTTGAAAATTCAAGAATAAAATACAGGTTAACACACAACACCATTGTTACCTTTTTCTTTACACCTGCATTGTGATAGCCTTTAAAATCAACCTCCAAACCAATATATACACAATGCTTTAAGCAAATTATAAAACTCTCTTATATTATATATATATATATATATATATATATATATATATATATGAAAATGGAAAAGGAATTGAATCCGACAATATGAGGAAAAATGAGTAAAGAAAAGAAATGTAGATGGATAAAATGAATTTAATCGATATCACATTAATCGATATCACTTACACATGTGTTTTGGTTAGTTTATGTGTGTGAAAATATTTCGCACACATCATTCAAAATAAATGTTCACTCTGATGAAGGTCGATTCTTCTATGTGTGCGAAATATTTTCACACACATAAACTGACCGAAACACATGTGTAAGTGATATCGATTAATGTGATATCGATTAAATTCATTTTATCCATCTACATTTCTTTTCTTTACTCATTTTTCCTCATATATATATATATATATATATACACACACAGAATGTTAACTGTAGCTCTGTTTTTTTAACATCTCTTCACATCTGGGCAAAGCAGTCATTAATAACTGTAGAGCGACAAACTCCAACCAATTCAACTACAACACAACACAACACATATATATATATATATCACACTAGACATCCTTTCCATCTATCTATACATATATAAAGGGCAGTTGGTATGTATGTATATCTGCACGAAACTACGAAAATAAAACAGTTAATGACAAAGTAAATATATATACACATTCACTATGAACAGAACTTGCTTCTGTATTATTCATTTGCTAAGCTTCAAAGAAAAAAAGGTAAATATTATTGACAATAAACAATGAATATTTCTGTAATTTCTAAATATTTTGGTTTGTTTTGTTTTACGGCATATCAACCTCAGTGGGTCATTTAATGCCGACAAAGTTGTGAAATAAATTCATTCTTAATGCATAATACAATTTTGTTTACCAACATGTTTTTCTATTCAACCCATAGATGGGACCCTAACAGGTACTACCACTCCCGGTCAGAGCGGACCAGGGAGCAATGGTGATGAAGGGGTGCTCCACATTTCCCAAACCTCCAGAACTGGAACCTCATCATCAGATAGAGTTTAACGTCATTCCCAGGACATGTAGACCCGTAGCCACCGCCTTCTAGCACCCATATGATAAAAAGGGTTGGGGCTTGCCATAAGGGCAATCACATAGGTGCTAGGGCTTGACATGCCCAGGCGATTGATTGGAGGGGGCCTCTCCGACCGCCCGTCTAGCCCAAGAAAAGCCTAAAGAGGAATATTGCAAGTCTTGGACTGCACAGCCACCTGGGTTCTATCTTTAAGCATCACGGGTCGCCACCCACGGCTAACAGGGAGAGTTTTACCCCTGTGCAGTCGGTGCATACTAACGCCCCAGCCAACAGGGTGGCTTACCTTTGGGATAACCCCTGTAAAATGTTTGTGAAAATGCAATTTTGTAAAATATATATATATAACCCCAGACCATATATACGATACGTACGTAATAATCAATTCTTCGTAGTCAGCTAAAAGAAGTCTTTCTTCTCTACAATATAAATAGGCAATTTTCCATTTTTGTAACAGTCATAACTTTAGCGTCTGACAGAATTAGAAAAAAAACAACTGAAGAAGGTGGAGAGAGGAACAGTCGCCAGGTGACTTGCACGATAGCCACCCTCTGTCATTCGATCACTACAGATTTTGAAAACTGGAATTGGTTTTCTGTTAGAACAGTTCACTAGTGAAACTGGTGGATGGATAACAGGTAAACCCCCCATAAATCTGTCTGTGAATATATATATATATATATATATATATATATATATATATCCACAGACAGATTAATGGGGGGTTTACCTGTTATACATATACATATACACATATACATATATATACATACATATATACATATATATACATATACACATATACATATATATACATACATATACATATATAATACATATACATACATATATATACATATACATATACATATATATATATACATATATACATATACATATATACATACATATATATATATATACATATACAAATATATATATACATATACATATAAATATACATATATAAACTCTGAATTAAAACCTGTTAAACTCTGCTTAAGAAATTGACCTTGTGTCAAATCCTGCTCGCAGCGGAGGGTTTGGTAAATATATATATATATATATATATTATATATATATACACTCACATGTACAGAAACACATATACACTCACACACACACACAACACACACACACACAGGATGATTAAAATCCATGAATCAAATAATGATAAAACCTTAAAATATTCCTATCTAATACAAATAATTTGTACACAGTTGTATAGTTTCAAGTATTCCTATATAATACAAATAATTTGCACACAGTTATATGGTTTCAAATATTCTTATCTAATACAAACAATTTGCATTTATATAATTTTAAGTATTCCTATCTAATACAAATAATTTTTACTGTTATATGGTTTCAAGTATTCCTATCTAATACTAATAATTTGCACACAGTTATATGGTTTCAAGTATTCTTATCTAATACAATTAATTTGTACCATTATATGGTTTCAAGTATTCCTAGCTAATACTAATAATTTGCACACAGTTATATAATTTCAAGTATTCTTATCTAATACAATTAATTTGTACCGTTATATGGTTTCAAGTATTCCTAGCTAATACTAATAATTTGCATAGTTATATAATTTCAAGTATTCTTATCTAATACAATTAATTTGTATCGTTATATGGTTTCAAGTATTCCTATCTAATACAAATAATTTTCACACAGTTATATGGTTTCAAGTATTCCTATCTAATACAAATAATTTTCACACAGTTATATGGTTTCAAGTATTCCTATCTAATACTAATAATTTATACACATCTATATGGTTTCTTCAAGTATTCCTATTAAATATTAAATAATAAAGAATTGCAAAAGAAAATTACCTTTCGTATCCATTCTTCAAGAAATTAGACTTTCAGGAATTAGCATGCTTACTCACCTGCAAAAGAAAGAAAAAAAATGTTCATTAAAAACCAAAATTAACAAGGTAACTAATATTATTAATTCTTAATAATTTTTCATTGTTTTTTTATAGAATGGCTGGTTGGTTGGTTTGATTTTACGGCATGTCAATCCTTGTTGGGTTATTTTATGCCAAAGACATTTTGTTTGATTCATTCTTGATGGGTATTCAATTTAAAAAAAACAATCAATTACTAGGGAGTTCAATACAATCATATCCATGCATCCCAATGTTTTTCTTTTTTCTTCCCTCACCATTTCAAGCTAACTGTAAATACATTTCAATAGTTTCTTAGAAATGAATTACACCGGATAGGTTACAAGGTAGGAGTTAGACGGCTTTAGTTGTTTCATCAGATCATAAATAAAAACCCTACAATTTATTAAGAAACTTTATTTGGGACCCATCAGATTTCCTGGAGACTCATTCAAAGCAAATATGAAAGGTATGCATCTTGCATTCCTGACACATAAATCTAAAAGGATGCAGTAAAATCATATCCATGCATCCCAGTGTTATTCTTTTTTCTTCCCTCACCATTTCAACAGTTTCTTAGAAATCAATTACACCACCAGATAGGTTACAAGGTAGGAATTAACTGGCTTCAGTTGTTTCCCCAGATTATAAATAAAAACCCTACAATTTATTAAGAAACTTTAGTTGGGAACAATCAAATTTCCTGGGGACTCATTCAAAGCAAATATCTGCATCCCATGACGCACTAAATCAAAAAGCTATCAGCATCACTGAGCTTGGGTTGGATTTTCAGAAGGCACCGCTTAGCGTTTTTTTAGGGCAGGAGACCAGGACGCATTTATGCGATCATACCCAGTATCTTTTTTGCAAAGTATTTATCATAATAACTCCAAATCATAGATAAAAACCCTACAATTTATTAAGAATGTGTTTCCCAGGACGCACTAAATCAAAAAGCTATCAGCATCACTGAGCTTGGGTTGGATTTTCAGAAGGCACCGCTTAGCGTTTTTTTAGGGCAGGAGACCAGGACGCATTTATGCGATCATACCCAGTATCTTTTTTGCAAAGTATTTATCATAATAACTCCAAATCATAGATAAAAACCCTACAATTTATTAAGAATGTGTTTCCCAGGACGCACTAAATCAAAAAGCTATCAGCATCACTGAGCTTGGGTTGGATTTTCAGAAGGCACCGCTTAGCGTTTTTTTAGGGCAGGAGACCAGGACGCATTTATGCGATCATACCCAGTATCTTTTTTGCAAAGTATTTATCATAATAACTCCAAATCATAGATAAAAACCCTACAATTTATTAAGAATGTGTTTCCCAGGACGCACTAAATCAAAAAGCTATCAGCATCACTGAGCTTGGGTTGGATTTTCAGCAGGCACCGCTTAGCGTTTTTTAGGGCAGGAGGCCAGGACGCATTTATGTGATAATACCCAGTATCTTTTTTGCAAAGTATTTATTGTTATAACCCCAGATCATAGATAAAAACCCTACAATTTATTAAGAATGTGTCTCCCAGAATGCACTCAATCAAAAAGCTATCAGCATCACTGAGCTTGGGTTGGATTTTCAGAAGGCACCGCTTAGCGTTTTTTTAGGGCAGGAGACCAGGACGCATTTATGCGATCATACCCAGTATCTTTTTTGCAAAGTATTTATCGTTATAACCCCAGATCATAGATAAAAACCCTACAATTTATTAAGAATGTGTTTCCCAGGATGCGCTAAATCAAAAAGCTATCAGCATCACTGAGCTTGGGTTGGATTTTCAGCAGGCACCGCTTAGCGTTTTTTAGGGCAGGAGGCCAGGACGCATTTATGTGATAATACCCAGTATCCTTTTTGCAAAGTATTTATCGTAATAACCACTTAGGTGTTTTATTTCATTTTAATCCCTTAATGAAAAAAGCTGCCATGATTGTAACAACAGCCGTAAAAGGAATTATAACATTGCCTTTTTCATTAAACATTAAATACTTTTTTGTTCTTAAGTCTCTAATCTCAATTTGACACACATATCTTATTATAATAGAGATTGAGTGTTTGCCTGTCTGTAACTGAAACTATATCACTACTAAAATCACAATTCCCTTAGTTATTTACCTCACATTCTTCATGATTTTATTTTTTTAATTTAAACCTCAATTATTAATAAAATTAATTTACATTAGTAATACTGTTGATGATATCTATAGGTATATGCTTCTCATCCCACTTATGAGGGCGTGACACAAGGACATTTTTATGGGGGCCCACCCACAAGCCGAAGTTCATGGGTGGTAGGCACAAAAATGCATTGATCCATCGGCATTCCCCCTCAAGGGGCTGCACCTCAGGCACAGGGCAATAAATCCAGCCCTACCCCTTTTGTTGCCTGGGGGGATGGACCCCTGGGATCAACGATGTTAACTCATAAGGTCCAGCAGCCGAAGCTCACTGGACCCCTGGTCGAGACCAGAGTTCTATATCTTGGATGTATTTGCCTCATACCCCACTTGTATGGGCTGGGCACAAGGCCTCGTTTTAACGTGGGCCCACCCACAAGCCGAAGCTCATGGGTGGGAAAGAACAAAAATTGCGTTGATCCTTTCGGCATTCTCCCTCAAGGGGGCACCTCAGGGACTGGGCAATAAACCCAGCCCTGCCCCTTTAAATCAAGGGGGCAGGTGTTGCGTAGGGGATGGCCCCCTGGAATCAACGCTATTAACTTGTAAAGATCCAGGGCTGAAGCCACTGGATCCCTGGTGTTGGCCTTATCTACATACTAATAACATGCAATTGTATTTATATATACAACAAAATAGCAATTTACAGTGTGAATGGGAAGGCTAATTTGCATATAGATATAAAAAATAATGGAGATTATGTGTTTGCCTGTCTGTAACCGAAACTATATCAATACTCAAATCACAATTTCCTTTAGTTAATACATCACATTCTCCATGATTTTATTTTTATTTAAACCTCAATTATTAATAAAATTGATTTACATTATTAAGACTGTTGGTCGTATCTACATACCAATAACATGCAATTGTATTTATATATACAACAGACTGAAACATTATAATGTTGACATACATTCTTAGTAGCACCAGCAACTGACCACCCCCTCCCGTATTAACAACCGCCTATATATATATATATATATATAGTAAAGCCTAATGAGACCGAGAATATATACCTAGGTTTCTCCTAAACAGATCATCAGGATATATATATATATATATATATAGGTATAGGTATATATAAAAACAAATTTTTTTTGTGATGAAACAAAGAAAATACAGTGCTCAATCACAAATTGTGAGAGCTAATATTTATTTAATTTGCTGAGTTTTTATAGATCAATGTTTATTATAAACAGCTACCCAGGTTTCATGCCAAGGGGCAATCATCAGGTCATTGAGTTAGATCCCATGGTGTTTATTGAAGATCTTTTCTTAATGTCACATTCTGGACCGCAAATAACGTTGGTTACTTTCGCGGACGCTAGTGCACTTCGGTTTTATTAAAAATTATATATATATATATATATATATATATATATATAATAAAATAAATATATAAAGGTTTTACATATCTATTTATTTGATGACAAAGGAACAGTCACAACCATTTGGTTTCATGCATGCGTAACCACATGTCAACATCCGCTCATATCAACAAAAAAATACACACACCCGCGCACACAGATGCATGCGAATACAAACGCTCACACACCAGTATTGTTCAGACATTGCACATTCGCAGAATAATGTGAATGCGTGCGAGACCCGCTGACCTGTATACATAACTTTTGCACTGTCCATAAACACACATACACATTCAAAACAACACCACATACGTACGCATTACATTTCATCCAATCATACACATCCTATGTCTGTTAAACTTTTTGTAATTTTCGATTATCTTTGCATTTGAAACGTCACCTGATGAATGTTTGCAGTTACGCATGCCTGAAACCAAATGGTCGTGACTGTTCCTTTGTCACCAAATAAATAGATATGTAAAACCTTTATATATTTATTTTATTATATTATATAACAGCTCTATTTTTATATTGAGCACTCAGGAGATGAAAATATTTTTAGTTATGTAACTGTATTTGATCAGCTTTTTATTTTTGAAAGGCAATCAAATACAGTTACATAACTATAAAGATTTTCATTTATAAAATTTTGAAAAAACAAGTGTTTTCAAAGGCAAGTCGCGATCCACACATGCGAAGATGTCATGACGCGTGACGCAACTCGAAGAGATGCAAAAGACGAGAAAAAATAAAAAAACTTTCAAAAATAAAACGCTGATCAAATACAGTTACATAACTAAAAAGATTTTCATCTCCTGTCACATATAAAAACATCCATCATTTTCTTCACCCCAAGATACATCCTGATGAAGGTTCAATGTAACTGAAATGTTTAAACATCGATAATTAAATTCATCCCATTTTCGGAACACTTGTTTTTTCAAAATTTTCTTTATATTGTCGGATTTATTTTCCATATTTACTCCCATATATATCATTGGCAATTCAGTCTCGAAAGACTATGATAAAAGTTTTTGTGTGCCCCTGAGGTTGCAGCGCCTCCTGTGACTATGAAGTCCTAACTCCCATATATATATATATATATATATATATATATATATATATATACAATGCTATAAAAATAGTTGTTGAATTGCTTGAAGTGACACAAATGACTATTGAATGATTTGAAGCAACAGAAATGGTATCAAGTGGCTTGGTGTGACGGAATCGGCTATCAAGTGGCTTGGAGCATTGTAAGTGGTCATCGAGTGTCGTGGTGTGACTGAAATGGTTATCGAGTGGTTTGGAGTGAGGGAAAGGGATACCAAGTGGTTGGAATAAACTCAAAATCACTTCAGAATGGTTTGTGGTGACGGAAAGGGGTTTTCAAGTGATTTCTTATTACCACAATACCATTTAAATGGTTTTATGTCCTGAGAATTCCATCTGAGAGGTTTCATACCACTGAGATACTTTTTGAGTTGCTTCATACCAAGAGAGCACCCACAATATAAGGGTGACTTAAAAAGTAATGCCATTTTGTTTAGGACAGGTATAATTACCAACACAGGAACATGTATCATACATCAAAATGAAGCTGGTCCTCTGTGGATCACATCCTTACTTCTCCACATAGTCACTACTACCATGGGAAAATATAATCAAAACATTGATTTGTAAAATGGATATTGATGATTTGTTATGTAAAAATAGTTTTTTTTTCTTTTTTGCGCAATTAAATTAAAGAAGTTCTAGATCATCTGTGTAATCTGCATCTGTAATAGTTACTACTACTACTACTACTATAGGGAAATATAATCATGACATTGATATGTAAAATGGATATTGGTGGTTTATTATGTTAAAATTTCTTTTGCGCAATTAAATTAAAGAAGTTCTAGATCATCTGTGTAGTCTGCATCTGTAATACTAATACGACTACTACTACTACCATGGGGGAAATATAATCAAAACATTGATTTGCAAAATGGATAATGACGATTTGTTATGTAAAAAATTTTTTTTTCTTTTTTGCCCATTTAAATTAAAGAAGTTGTAGATCATCTGTGTAGTCTGCATCTGTAATAGTTTCTACTACTACTACTACTACTATAGGGAAATATAATCATGATATTGATATGTAAAATGGATATTGGTGATTTTTTTAAGTAAAAATATTTATTTTTTTTGTTTTCTGCCGAATCAGAGAAGTGCTAGATCATTTGTGTAGACTGCATCTGTAATAGTTTCTCCTACTACCACAATAGGGAAATTCAATCAAAATGTTGATTTGTAAAATGGATATTGGCAATTTGTTATGTAAAAATAGATTTTTTTCTCCTTCATCTTCCTCCCGCCTCGTTTCTTTCTTTTTTCCCCAATTAAATTAAAATCTTTTTAAATTTCTAAAAAAAATTAAAGAATAAAAGAAATTTTCTTGCTTTAATCTTTTTTTCTGCTTATTATTTGTCTCGAAATACAGAACGTCATTTTTGATAAAAAGAAAAAAAAAAGAAGAAAAAATATTGAGGAAATTAAGTTTCAGTTTCGAACTGATTTTCTAT
>CM042170.1:74727416-74754916 GCA_023376005.1 Doryteuthis pealeii | reverse complement strand
AATCATTAGATACAACAAAATAAAAGGCATTTCTAAAAAAATAGATACTACGTGCAAAGAATTTGCATAGTATAAAATATTCACAAGTTATTGAATGGTATGAATCCACTTTAAGTTTCTTTTTATGGAACAAAAACAATTCCATGACATTCTTATGAAATAAAGCCACTTTGAAGGCATTCTCATGGAATTTTATTCCATTAGAATACATTCATTGTAGCTAAATGGAAGGTAGACATTCTTATGGAATAAAGCAACTTTAAAGGCATTCGCACAGAATAAAGGTATTAAAAAGGCATTTTCAAGGAATAAAGCCACTGGGAAGGCTTTTTCACAGAATAAATCCACTAGGAAGGAATTCTCACAGAGAAGGCATTCTCACAGAATACAGCCACTAGGAAGGCATTCTCACAGAATAAAGAGATTTGGAAGGCATTCTCACAGAATACATTTGCAAGGCATTCTCACAGAATAAAGCCACTAGGAAGACATTATCACAGTATAAAGACCATAGGAAGACATTCTCACAGAATAAAGACATTTGGAAGGCATTCTCACAGAATAAAGACCCTAGGAAGACATTCTTCCAGTATAAAGACCATAGGAAGGCATTCTCACAGAATAAAGACCATAGGAAGGCATTCTTCCAGTATAAAGACCATAGGAAGGCATTCTCACAGAATAAAGATCCTAGGAAGGCATTCTCACAGTATAAATCCACTAGGAAGACATTCTCACAGAATAAAGCCACTAGGAAGACATTCTCACAGAATAAAGACATTTGGAAGGCATTCTTCCAGTATAAAGACCATAGGAAGGCATTCTCACAGTATAAAGACCCTAGGAAGACATTCTCACAGAATAAAGCCACTAGGAAGACATTCTCACAGAATAAAGACATTTGGAAGGCATTCTTACAGTATAAAGACCATAGGAAGGCATTCTCACAGTATAAAGACCCTAGGAAGACATTCTCACAGAATAAAGACATTTGGAAGGCATTCTTACAGTATAAAGACCCTAGGAAGACATTCTCACAGAATAAAGACATTTGGAAGGCATTCTTACAGTATAAAGACCCTAGGAAGACATTCTCACAGAATAAATCCACTAGGAAGGCATTCTCACAGAATAAAGACATTTGGAAGGCATTCTTACAGTATAAAGATCCTAGGAAAGCATTCTCACAGAATGAAGACACGAGGAAGGCATTCTCACAAAATAAAACCACTAGGAAGGCATTCTCACAGAATGAAGACACGAGGAAGGTATTCTCACAGAATAAAGCCTTAAGTCGGTATCAGCCCGACAGTGAAGGAGTCAATCCTCTTTTCACTAGCGCTAGAACAAAGAGATTGTTTTGGATTCTGAGGTGGAGCGTCACACTTACCATCAGCTCACTTTACTGCACAGATCCCTATTCTTTGATATAAACCAGTTATAATGATATAGACCTACTCAAGCTATGAGTCTATGGATAAGAGATTTTTAGGCCATAATCATTCTAACACCCCACTGCCCTGTCAGTGGGGTGTTAGAATGCACCGACTGCCCTTCTGTAGAGGGGTAAGACTCCACCAATGGGGCCATCTATTGGCCGTGGGTGGTGACCCGTGATGCTTAAGGATGGAACCTATTGAAGTCAGTTAGCCTACTGTTGGTTTGAATAACAGCAGCTAAGTGCAACTCAAGCAGTGTCCAAGACAGTTGGTATAAATAGGACTCAAGAATGATTCCATTCCTTGAGTTCTGATTGGCTGCTTGACTGCTTGATTTGAATGACATTGTGGAGTCTTATATATACTCTGTCATTTTGCAGTGGACTTTGTAGCATTCGAGTTTGTATTTGAGTTACAATCGTTTGCTGCCTTGTCTTCCTAGTTCGACGGTAATTGGAACTTTTAATTATTCTTCAGAACCCAGGTGGTTGAGCAGTCCATGACTTGCAATACTCCACGCCTTACTTGATAAGCGGTCAGAGAGGCCCCCTCCAATCAATCGGCTGGTCACGTCAAGCCCTAGCACCTATATGATTGCCCCAACCCTATTGCCCTTATGGGTGCTAAAAGGTGGTGGCTGAAGGTCTACATGTCCTGGGAATGACGTTAAACTCTATCTGATGGTGAGGTTCCAGTTCTGGAGGTTTGGGGAATGTGGAGCACCCCTTCATCACCATTGCTCCCTGGTCCACTCTGATTCGGAGTGGTAGTACCTGTTAGGGTCTCATCTATGAGTTAAATAGAAAAACATGAGTTTATAAAAAAAAAAATTGAGTATCCGTTAAGAATGAATTTATTTCAAAACTTTGTCAGCAGTAAATGACCCACCAAGGTTGATATGCCATAAAACAAACCAAACCAAACTCTCTCTCTCTCTCTCTCTCTCTCTCTCTCCCTCCCCTGATATTTATTTAGACTATCTCCCTTCAAGTCCATTACCTACAGAGATATATACATTTGTTTTCTACCAAACTATTGCTACGAATCCAAAACTTAGTCGGCATTAAATGACCCACCGAGGTTGATATGCCGTAAAACAGAATAAACCAATCAATAATAATAATAATAATAATAATAAAAGAAAATAAAAAAAATGAACTGATTATTAAAACAAAAAAAAAGTTAATAATCATTCATTCCCAACTCTTGAATGCTCGAGAGACGCAACGACGGGAAGGGAGGGGAAAGGAAAGGAAAGGAGAGTGGGCGGGAGAGGAGAGCTAAATGTGGGTCTGACTTCCACCTGTAGGATAGCAATTTGTCCGCGGTCATAATTGTTGAGAGGTGTCACCTTTTATTGTCAAGTGGGAAGTTCGTGTCACGGACCGATCTGGAATTAGAGGCAGAGGCAGATCAATTGTCCTTCATCGGTCTAGTGATCATACGCTGGAATAGGACGTATACAATGAAGGTGGCGGCTGCGGTGACAGTGACGACAACAACAAGGGAATGATTAAAAGGCGGATGCGAAAATGGATTGGCTATTTAAATAAAAATAAAAAAAAGGAACGGAAATGCAAACAGGAAAGTCAATGTTCATTAACACACACATACACAAAGGTATATATATATATATATTTTTGGGAGAATATGTGCTTAATTGAAGTCATACCTAATTTTGAAAGTTAATTAATTAATAATTAATTAATTAGGTGGGCATACCTATTTAAATGTAAGGCTAAACAAATTGAGAAAAATCAATCTCTGTATGTACATTTTCGGCCTATTAGGCCTCATCAGCAGAGCTATAGATAGGAAGACCGCCTTGTGCGTGATTCGAACCTTGACTGTCAAGCTGACAGGTGAGGACCGTAACCCCTACACCAACCGGATTTTCTTAGATTCTTCTATAGCTCTGCTGATGAGGCCTAATAGGCTGAAATGTACATACAGAGATTGATTTTTCTCGATTTGTTTAGCCTTACATTTAAATAGGTATGCCCGCCTAATTAATTAATTATTAATTAATTAACTTTCAAAATTAGGTACGACATCAATTAAACACATATTCTCCCAAAAATTGTCGGCTAAAAAAAGCCATATCAAAATACATCGATAATAGAGCCCCATTCCTATCAGGATTTATCAAAAAATGGCTAAAAATGGCCTTTTCATTTAAAGTTACCTATTATTTCCCTTAAATCAAAGACTTCTAAATATGTTTAATATTACATTTAAACCAAGTCCAGAGCTCCATTCCTATCAGGATTTATCAAAAAACTGGCTAAAAATGGCCTTTTCATTTAAAGTTACCTGTTATTTCCCTTAAATCAAAGACTTCTAAATATGTTTAATATTACATTTAAACAAAGGCTTTCCAAGTCCAGAGCCCCATTCCTATAAGGATTTATCAAAAAATGGCCTTTTTATGTAAAGTTACCTGTTATTTCCCTTAAATCAAAGACCTCTAAATATTTAATATTACATTTAAACAAAGGCTATCATTTGGGGTAGATTAGGAAAATGAATATGACTTCTGGCCGGGTGGAATGAGGCGGTATAGGACATTAAGAGTTTTAAATAATTTTCACCCTAGCTTCAATAATTGTGTGTGTGTGTGTGTGTGTGTGTGTCTGTGTCTTTGTCTGTGTGTGTGTGTGTGTGTGTGTGATGAACAACACATTAGTTTTAGTTTTAATTTAGGAAGTATACAAATTTTTGATGACTCAAACTATTTGGCCTAATGTCGTGTTTTGAAACAATTTAACGACTTTAGAAGAATGTGGATGTATCAAATTTCAAAATTCTTAAGAAAAGAAAAAAGACAAAGCGAAAAATATTTTTTTGACTAAAAAAAGAAAAAAGAAAAGAAAGAAAGAAAGAATTAAACGGAGTTATAAAATAACTGCAAAACATGAAGGTCGTTTGAAAAAGTCCACATGATCCGCCTATATCTGCTTTTTCTCTGTTGTGCTGGGGTAATAGAATACGACTGCACCTCTGCAGAGGAGTAAAATCTCCACCTGTTGGGCATGGGTGGCAACTCGTGATGCTTAAGGATAGAATCCTGGTAGCTGAGCAATCCATGACATGCAACACTCTACTTTGGCCCTTATTTAGGCTAGACGGGTGGGGTGGTCTGGGAGGTCACCTTCAATCAATCAGTAGGTCATGTCAAGCCACAGCAACTATATGATTGTCCCAACCCTATTGCCCTTATGGCAAACACCTAACACTTTTTATCATATATATATATATATATACAAACCACTCCGCACGAGCTGGATATGACACAAGGTCAATTTCTTAAGCGGAGTTCAACAGGTTTGAATTCAGAGTTTTCCTTCTCCTAGACCGGTTGCCTAACCACGGTTAAAGAGCCCAGTCTGCCCTACTATTTATCCATAGCTGGAGGGAGAGTAGGATTCATACCTTTCCCAAGGGTATTAGCGTTAAGTGAAATGCAATTAGCACATCCAGGATTTGAACTCGGGATGACGAGTCCATTTCCCATGACTTTAACCATTACACCACGCACTTCCCTAGCACTTATATGATTGCCCCAAACCTATTATAAGGATAGAGCCCAGGTGGATGAGCAGTTCATAACATGCAATACTGTACTTTGGCCCTATCTTGGGCTAGATGGGCGGTCGGAGAGGCCCCCTCCGATCAATCGGCTGGTCACGTCAAGCCCTAGTACCTATATGATTGCCCCAACCCTATTGCCCTTATGGCAAGCCCCAACCCCTTTTTATCATATGGGTGCTAGAAGGCGGTGGCTGCGGGTCTACATGTCCTGGGAATGACGTTAAACTCTATCTGATGGTGAGGTTCCAGTTCTGGAGGTTTGGGGAATGTGGAGCACCCCTTCATCACCATTGCTCCCTGGTCCACTCTGATTCGGAGTGGTAGTACCTGATAAGGTCCCATCTATGAGTTAAATAGAAAAATGTATTGATAAACAAAATTGTATTATCCATTAAGAATTGATTTATTTCACAACTTTATCGGCATTAAATGACCCACCCAGGTTGATATGCCGCAAAAAAAACAAAACAAACAAACAAACCAACCCTATTGCCCTTAAAATTGTATTATGCATTAAGAATGTATTTATTTAAAAACTTTGTTGGCATTAAATGACCCACTGAGGTTGATAAGCCATAAAACAAAACAACTAAACCAAACATTTCAAAACCTTACCTCCATCCCAATTACGTTTGGGCCAGTATTTTATTTCCAGTTGTAAAAAGTCCCCATTTACTTCCAGCTTCCCACCCCTGAAAGTCCGCTAAAATTTACCCTACCATTCGATAAGCCAAAGGTTACACTTTTATTTTTATTTTCATGTATGTTAGTTAATTTGAGTTCAGCAAGTCAAAATTGGGGTCGTTCATCCACGAGACCGAACTCATATTACCTATTTACAGGAAATATTATATTAACGTCACATTATGGTTATAATATTACAACAATGTGTGTGTGTGTGTGTGTGTGAGAGAGATGGAGCATGTATATAAATATAAGTGTATATGAAATGTATGTATAGGCTTTTTAAAATTTTGAATTGTAAGAGTTTAATGTATGTTTCACATATCAGATGACAAGTTATAAAAAACAAAAGTTTTTTGTTTGAGTTTTAAATATAACCACAACATCTTTTGGCGGAGATATGAACCCTTATAGTGCCTCAAAATCACCAATTTCGTGAAAATTTTAGGTGTCAATTTTTTTTAAAATTTTCTGATAGATTTCGATGCGTAGATTAAAATAATATCAAAGATATTGCTCAATTTTGGGAATTAGCGGAGATATAAGGGTTCAAAGGTCCCCTAAATAGGCCTTCATAAAAATTTTAAGAAATTAGAGATATAAGGGTTTAGTGGTCCCCTAAATATGCCTTTGTGAACATTTTAGGTGTCAATTTTATTGGCATTTCTGATAAATGTGTGTGTGTGTGTGTAGAGAGAGATTGAGCATGTATATAAATATAAGTGTATATGTATGTGTATGTATAGACTTTTTGGTAATTTATGAGGAAGTGCGTCCCGGTCTCCTGCCTCAAAAATTGCTAACCGGTGACTATCAAAATAACAACACCAGCTCGTCGTAATTCTTGTTTATTGATCGTAATTTGTCGTAATTCTTGTTTAGATATGAAGATGGATATATAGTTTGGAACAGACTGAGACAGATAGATAGATAAACGAACAAATGGAGATAGATAGATATTTTCGACAAGTAAATGTATTTGGGGGGGGGGTCGCTTCTTTTTTTTGTCGTAATTCTTGTTTATTTAAATTGAAAACAAGACATTAAACAAACATGAATAAAAAAAAATCTTAGTATTTAAAGTAATATAGATAAATATAAACAAATTGAGATAGATAGATAGATAGATAGATAGATATGAAGATGGATAGTTTTGAATAGACTGAGCTGGGTCGTTATTTTAATAGTCACCGGATAGCAAGGCAGGAGACTGGGACATACTTCCTCATAAATTACCGACTTTTTAAAAATGTTGAATTGTAAGAGTTTAATGTATGTTTCACATATCAGATGACAAGGTTATAAAAAACAAAAAAATAAATATACCGTTTTTTTTTTTTTTTGTTTTTAAAAATTAATGAAACTAAGGATTGAAATGGGCTAATATGCAAGAAATACAGCTGACTTACCCGTACCATATCATGCGACATTCTAAGACCTCAATTTTAGCCTAATATCACCAAGATATGCGAGATACAAAAATTGTATGTGTCATGAAAAATAAATATTCCATTATTTTTAACAGTACCTTCCTAGACAATATAAAAATCGCACTTAGTTTCATTTTTTAAGTATTCCTGTCTATTACAATTTTTTTATCTATTCCTATCTAATCTTATTATAATGGAGATTGTGTGTTTTTCTGTCTGTAACCGAAACTATATTCCTACTCAAGTCACAATTCTCTTAGTTATTGACATCACATTCTCCATGATTTTATTTTTTATCTAAACCTCAATTATTAATAAAATTGTCTTACATTATTAATACTGTTAACTATGTCTACATACAAACAACATGCAATTATATTTATATATACAACAAAATAGCACTTTACAATGTGAACAGGAAGGCTAATTTGCATATTAATATTAAAAAATCGAATTTAATAAATATGTGCTTAGTATTATTGATTTCTAACTGTTTGGTTTTATTTTAATGAATATAAGCAAAAATCTCTTCAATGAATCTTAAATGAAATCCATTAACAAGATAAAATAACTGTCATTTTATTCTTTACTTCCTCTTATAACTAAATACTTAAATTAGAAAAAATAACAATGAAAGACGAGAGTGATGGAAGAGTAAGTTTCAGTTGTTCCATTTTTTATTATACTCCTCTCTCCCTCTGTTTCAAATCTTTTTATCTGTATTCTTATTTAGTTTCATTAGCCTTTCTAATTTAATACAATATTTTATTACATTAAAACTTAAATACTTGCACCCGGAGGGTGCATATATTTGCTAGTACTAATAATTTACATAATTCTATGGTTTCAAGTAATCAATAATAATCTTTTGTAAACAATTATATAAATAATTTGTATACATTTATAAGGTTTCAAGTATTTCTATCTGCAAAAAGAGATCCTAAAATCATATCGAAGAATCTGGAAAGAAAAGTAAGTAAAAGTCGTCGGGGTGGCATAAAGTCAGTATCAGCCGATCAGCGAGGGCTTCTATCCCCTTTTCACTAGACTAGACCAAGGAGATTGTTTTGGTGTCTGAGGTGGAGCACAATCCCTGTGCTACTCATACACTGAGTTGGCAAGGGCCTGTATTGAACCAGGAACCTTAAGGTTCCTAGTCGAACAGCAAAATTAAACGGACTGTCAATCGGGCCGGACAAATATTAATTTCAGTTTATGCTTTCTCCCAAAGGTTTTTTCCCACGGATTCTTTGCGGAAAAGACTAACAAAAATACTTTTTTTCTGCACAAGGAACATCATATTCAGTTAATGACCATTGATATAA
Organism: Doryteuthis pealeii; assembly: GCA_023376005.1. NCBI lineage: Eukaryota > Metazoa > Mollusca > Cephalopoda > Myopsida > Loliginidae > Doryteuthis > Doryteuthis pealeii. Next base: position 74,746,447 of record CM042170.1, on the reverse strand, counting down.
CCTGCTCCATACTTATTTTTTCGCCGCTCACTCTTTGGCGTTCTTCTTTTTTTTTTTTTTAGTCCGGTCATGGACTGGGTACTTTAGCTAGTATATATATATATATATATATATATATATATATATATATGGTAGATTCTCTGTCGGAAGAGCCTAGAAATGTTATTTGGCAAGAACGGTAAATCATTGCATCGGAATAAAGCAGCAGACAGATAAATCTGGTACATATATCAGGTCTGCGGCCTGTGCAGATAAGCTGACAGTTATTCATCCTCCGCTCCCCTCAACCCACACGTGTGTGTGTGTGGGGGTAAGATGAAGTTTGGGAAGGGAGGGGCCTGTCAGAAGAGGATGGAATTTGGAGTAGGTTGGAGGGAAAATTGTGTGTTTAATTGTAGGCATTTTACGCCTGATAGGATTATCACAAAGTCTGTATGCAGATCGATCAAGCAGCAAACTGATACGCAGTTACAAGATGAAGTTAGATCTGAAATTTTCAGTCTATAATGTTCAATATGAGTGATTAATATTCACCTCTTATATAAATATAAATATATATATATATATATAAGTCGTCAGGGCGGCCTAATGTTGGTATCAGCCAATCAGTGAGGGAGTCTATACCCTTTTCACTAGTGCTAGTCCAAGGAGATTATCTTAGCGTCTGAGGTGAAGCGCCACACCTACCATCAGCTCTTTACTTTACTGCACAGATCCCTGTGCTACTCATATGCTGAGTTGGCGAGGACTGGTATCGAACTAGGAACCTTGTGGTTTCTAGCCGAACGCTCTACCGACTGATCTAACATATATATATATATATATATATATATATATATATGTGTGTGTATATATATTATATATATATAGATAGATAGATAGATAGATATATAGATAGATATTCACCTCTGAATTAAGTGCATTCAGAAAGAAGGATACACCCACACCCATATATAAACATAGGGATACATACACACACACAAATATATATATATATACACACACACAAAGAACATATACATACTAACACACACACACACACATATATATATATGATGTATAATATACACACAAACACACATATGTATAAATACATACATGCACATATATATAAATACACACATGCACATATATATGTATGATATAAACACTCTCCCACAAACACATGTATAATACAGAAGGGTACACACATTATATATATATTATATATATATATATATATATATATATATATATATATAATGTTTGCACCTACAAGAGCCAAGAGCATACAGTATGGTTGTACAGTGAGGTTTCGATGATCCCAAATAGAATCATCCCTTAGAAGTCATTTGGATTTTCTTATATATATATATATATATATATATATATGTGTGTGTGTGTGTGTGTTTGTGTGTGTGTGTGTGCGCGTGTAAAGTAACCGAAATGACTGGTTGTAAGGGATGATTCTATTTGGGATCTTCGAAATTTCACTGTACAACCACATTGTATGCTCTTGTAGGTGCAAACATATACTCAAACAAGGATTTTTATAAATCCCTAAAGAGAGCTCAATGTATAATCAATAAATTAGATTATATACAGAGCAATATTTAACTTTCAAAGAAAGAAAAAAACGGGATGACAGTTTGTTTTTCATTCTTTGAAAGTTATATATATATCTGATATTTTGCCTGTATAATGTTCAATCTGTGTGATTAATATTTGTGTTGCCGATTCCATTTCCTATAACGATAGCTGTCATGTTATTCACAACTCCCTAAGGCCCACCAATGTAGGGGAGGACTGAGAGGAAGATGAATCTGACAAACTTAATAGACAAGTTATTCTGTGTTGAAGTGAGTTCACGTACTGTTGGTTTGAGCAACAAGCTAAGCACAACTGAACCAGTGCCAAGACAACTGGTATTTATGAGAAAACAGAATAGTCCACTCATACATTTGGGTGATTCCATTCCTTGAGTCCTGATTGGCTGCTTGGTTTCTATGATATTATGAGGCTTCATAAATAACCTGGCATTTTGCAGTAATATTGCAGCAAAACAGATTCGTATTAAGTTACAACTGCTTGCTGCCTTGTCTTACCAATTCGACGGTAATTGGAACTAGTATGATTATTCTACATCTCCCCTTCCTCCCCCCTCTCCCATTGCGTGAGCATATTGGCCTTTGAGGGGAAATTAGTTTCTTTCGGCCAGGCCAATTACAGAGGAGCAATCTTGACAATGCACGGGGTATTTTCGTCGGCATTGGTTTAGGGGGCGGAGTGACATTGGGTATTTCATTCTGTTCCAGATGAAACTAGGATGTATATCAACCATGGATATATATATATATATATATATTGCACACACACACATATATATATATATATATATATATATATATATAATTTTTGGATGTTTTTTTTTTTAGAAGCATTGTTGATAAAGTATATATAATTACAATGTCATTATTATCTTCTATAATTATCGAATTTTATGCGATATACGCATTGTAATTGCCTTCAAGCAAAAATATAAATAATAATATATACTTTATTCAACGATGCTTCTAAAAAAAACCAAACATCCAAAAATCTTATTTCCTTCGCCGAAGAGCATAAGGCCTGGGTTTGTTATTATTCACTCAACGTCCCCTTACCTCATATGGTAGAGACGTATCAGTATCATTGACAGGTTAATTTCGCAAGGATTGTCCCGTGCTGTATCGTGGCCGAGGCAGTATGGTTTCTGACTATCCTGCTGAAGTTCCGATTTCGATTTCTGTCGGAGGGAAATTGTTAGTATACATCACTGATGAGACTTAATAAAGTTGAAACAGTCTGTACGATGTTCTACACACCGAATAATTCTTTACCGAAATTCACTTGTCATTATTATCTTCTATAATTATCGAATTTTATGCGATATACGCATTGTAATTGCCTTCAAGCAAAAATATAAATAATATTATATATATATATATATATATATATTATATTTACCAACCCCTCCACACGAACAGGATGTGACACAAGGTCAATTTCTTAAGCAGAGTTTAACAGGTTTGAATTCAGAGTTTTCCTTCTCCTAGACTGGTTACCTAGCCAAGGTTAAAGAGCCCAGTCTGCCCTGATATTTACCCATACCTGGAGGGAGAATTGGATTCATACCTTCCCCAAGGGTGTTAGCGCTATGTGAAATTTAAACAGCTTCACCCAGGAATTGAACTTGGGTTGACGAGTCCATTTCCCATGACTCTAACCATTATAGCACACGCCTCCACTGTGCCCACACACACACGCACATGAATATATATATATTCACACACACACAGATAGTGATAAAAGATCTAAAAGGATGCAGTAAAATCATATCCATGCATCCCAGTGTTTTTCATTTTTCTTTGCTCAACATTTCAAGCTAACGTTTCTTAGTAATTAATTACACAGGATAGATTACAAGGTAGGAGTCAGATGGTTTTAGTTGGGATCTCTAAATTTTCCCGGGGACTTATTCAAAGCAAATATGTGAGTCCCAGGATGCACTAAATCAAAAAGCTATATAAACACATATATGCATACATATATCATAAAAACAGTGAGTATATATATATATATATATATATATATATATATATATATAATACATACACACGCACACACATATATTGCTAAACAGCAAGTGATATATATATATAACACACACACATATATATATATATATATTTCTAAACAGCAAGTTATATATATATATATATATATATATATATATATATATACATATATATAAAAGTCGTCAGAGCTGCCTAAAGTCGGTATCAGCCATTCAGCGAGGGAGTCTATCCCCTTTTCAATAGCGCTAGACCAAGGAGATTGTTTCTAGCATCTGAGGTGGAGCGCCACACCTACCATCAGCTCCTTACTTTACCGCACAGATCCCTGTGCTACTCATACGCTGAGTTGGCGAGGACCGGTACCGAACTAGGAACCTTGTGGTTTCTAGCCGAACGCTCTACCGCCTGAGCTAACCCGGCCCCAATATATTCTAAACAACAAGTGATATATATATATATATATATATATATATTATAATAATATTTTCATATTATTGACCATATATATATTATTATAATAATAATATTTTTATATTATTGACCAAAGCCTGAAGAAGATACTAGAAGATCTGAAACATGTGTCACATATGTAAGATAAAAATAATTAAAAAAATTTTTTTTTTTCTAAAAACATGATCAATTTTGCGGACCTCCTTTTTTATAAAATATTGAATTTTCTCCCGTTGGTACCAGAACAACACTTTCTCTCTCTCTCTCTCTCTCTCTCTCTCTATATATATATATATATATATATATATATATACACGTACATATTTTCTAAACAATGAGTATATATATATACATATACACACACATATTTTTTCTAACCAATGACAATATTTATACATAAACACACATGCACACATCATTTTCTAAACAGCAAGCCCCTATATATATATATATATATATATATATATATATATATATATATACACACACACAGCATATTTATACTTTACACACATATACATCTAAAAGCAAAATTAGTCATCTGTAGATCCACAGATCCAGACCCCACATAAAGTGCAAATGAGATACCAACATAGTGACCCCCAACAGTGATGATAAGGTCATCATTGAATAAGAACAAAATCACCACGAACGTATAAACAAACTGTCTGAAAAGTGATTTCCCAACTCATCTTGGATTAACAATGAAAAAATTTTTTACTTCATTCTATTTTGTTTTCATTGTTTTTGTATTAAGGAACAATGGCGGATTAATATAAAAATGTCTCCTTTGGCTAATGCTGTAGCCAACCAAGAACGGAAACAGTCACCATAACAAGTCAATAACCCATAGATGAAATATCTTTCATAACTAATGTCTAACTAAATAAATGAATAACTAAGGAGTATATGCCATGCCATATATATATATATATATATATATCTTATTATAATGGAGATTGTGTGTTTTTCTGTCTGTAACCAAAACTATATTCCTACTCAAGTCACAATTCTCTTAGTTATTGACATCACATTCTCCATGATTTTATTTTTATTTAACCTCAATTATTAATGAAATTGTCTTACATTATTAATACTGTTAACTGTCTACATACTGACAACATGCAATTATATTTATATATACAACAAAATAGTGGTTTACAGTGTAAACGGGAAGGCTAATTTGCATATTAATATTAAAAAATCGAATTTAATAAATATGTGCTTAGTATTATTGATTTCTAATTGTTTGGTTTTATTTTAATGAATATAAGCAAAAATCTCTTCAATAAATCTTAAATGAATTCCATTAACAAGAAAAGATAACTGTCATTTTATTCTTTACTTCCTCTTTTAACTAAATACTTAAATTAGAAAAAATAACAATGAAAGACGAGAGTGATGGAAGAATAAGTTTCAGTTGTTCCATTTTTTATGATACTCCCTCTGTTTCAAATCTTTTTATCTGCATTCTTATTTAGTTTCATTAATTTAATATAATATATTATTACATTAAAACTTAAATACTTGCACCCGGAGGGTGCATATATTTGCTAGTATATATAATATAAAAATGTCTCCTTTGGCTAATGCTGTAGCCAGCCAAGAACGGAAACAGTCACCATAACAAGTCAATAACCCATAGATGAAATATCTTTCATAACTAATGTCTAACTAAATAAATGAATAACTAAGGAGGATATGCCATGCTATATATATATATATATATATATATATATATATATAATCCAAAAGTCCAGAGAAGAAACCTTCCTTATGACACAAGAATTTTATTTTGAAAAAAAAAACAAGTCGCAGTTTGAGAGCTCAATGTGTGCTCTTAATGTTAGAGTCACACAGCAAATATATAAGTAAAGAAATAACAAATGACTTAGAGATTTAGCGTTATAGTCTATTTCAGGGAGCTTAGACAAATAGTCTAACTCTCCCGAATCCATTCGTATCTGATGAGTCGGGAGAGTTAGACACTTTGTCTAAGCTCCCTGAAATAAAAGAAATAAAAAAATAAAAATCTGTTTTCAAAAGCCTTTAAAGTAATAAAGAATTCATCATTCGCATCTGATAAGTCGGGAGAGTTAGACTATTTGTCTAAGCTCCCTGAAATAGACTATAATGCTAAATCTCTAAGTCTTTTGTTATTTCTTTACTTATATGGTAGAAATATGAGGAATGAAAGAACAAAACTCAGACAAAAATGTGTAGCATATTTCGCTAGTGTTTTGGACTCAGCTTCGTCAGCATTTATTGAATTATCAGGATCATACAAATGTTTTATAGAAGGGGTATGTGGGTGGGTGAGTGAGCTCTTGTGGTGAGGGAAAGATTTGATTGGTTATAGGGGAATCATTGGGGAGGATGAGAAGGAAATCAGAAGGGAAGAGAGTTGGGGGAGGTAGGTAGAAAAAATGAATAGTGAGAGATACCTGATAGAGGAGGGGAGTAGCCATTCTTGGAGAGAGATTTGAGTCAAAGAAGCAGAAAAGGGGAGTAATAAAAGGGGGGTGGTTAGGTGACCATAAAATCAAAATCAAATTTATTTGTTAGTTTGTGGGTTATGGCGTAGTAGGTCACCAAGTGAGGAGGTAAGGGTCAACAGGGGAAGTTTGGTTAGTGTGGGGGGTGGGAAGGTGGATGGATATATAAATATATACATACACACAAACACACACACACACACTATATATATATATATATCTTATTATAATGGAGATTGTGGGTTTGTCTGTCTGTAACCGAAACTATATTACTATACAAGCCACAATCCCCTTTGTTATTTACATCACATTCTCCATGATTTTATTTTTAATTAAACCTCAATTATTAGTAAAATTGTTTTACATTATTAATACAGTTGACCATATCTACATACGAATAACATGCAATTGGATTTATATATACAACAAAATAGCGATTCACAGTGTTAATGGGAAGGCTAATTTGCATATTGATCTTAAAAATTTGATTTTAATAAATATATGCTTAGTATTATTGATTTCTAATTGTTTGGTTTTATCTTAATGAATATGAGCAAAAATCTCGGGATAAATCTTAAAAGAAATCCATTAACAAGAAGAAATAACTAATATTTTTCTGCATTCTTATTCAATTTCATTAGCCATTCTAATTTAATATGATATTTTATTATATTAAAACTTGAATACTTGCACCCGGAGGGTGCATATATTTGCTAGTATATATAAAGTGTTTTATAATTTGCTTGAAGCCTTGTGTTTATATTGGTTTGGTGGTTGGTTTTGAAGGCTATCACAATGCAAGTGTAAAGAAAATAATAAGGTAACTATGGTGTTGTTTGTTAGCCAGTATTCTTTTCAATTCTTAATATTTCGAGATAAACATCTCTTCTACAGAAGATTTCCGAAACTGAAGCTGTTGCTAGTGACTGTCAATTTTGTTTTCTCTTATATCTTCCAAATTCTCTGCATATATATATATATATATATATATATATATATATATATTATATAAATAAACACACATAAACTAAAATAAATATAAAAACGAAAAAAATTTTAAATCACAATAAGAACAATGACGACAAATAGTGATGCCGTTGAATGACGAAAGCGAAATGCAGGAGCTATTAACGGATCGCGTGGACACGTGCCGGGAGTTTAAAACTGTCCATTTTTTTCAAAAGTCAAACGCCTCTGAAGACGAATAACACCGAAATAGTGTTATTCAGAAACCAATGGTAGGACCAACTTTATAATTATAAATAAATAAATAAAATATATATATATTTATATATAAAGGGTGGCTTACCGGTGAATATGGGCACGATCGTTGGAGGTGCACAGGATCCAGGGGTTAAGTCCGTGATAAAACAAATACAAAGTGCTCAATACAAAGTAGAGCAAATTTATTAAAGAAATGGATACAATAGAAACCTACTCGAGTTTCATCGTTAGAATCATCAGGGTTAAATCCACTGAATTAATCGAGTTACCGATTAATTGCAGCTGATCATACATATGTTCATTGAATAAGATTTTACGTTACAGAGGAACATTTGTTTACTCTTTTTAAATCTCTCCAGAAATTGTTTTTAGATAATTACATAAATGAATTGGTTTATATTTTTATATCTACTAGCAAATATATGTACCCTCCGGGTGCAAGTATTTGAATTTTAATGTAATGAAATATGTTAAATTTGAAATACTTTTGAAACTAAATAAAAATCCAAATAAAATGATTTGAAACAGAGGGGGTATAATCGAAGAATAGAACAACTTTGAAACTAAGTCTTCCATCATTTTTCATCACTCCCTCCTTTTATTGCTGAATTTTCCTAATTTAACTATTTAGTTAAATTAGGAAGTAAAGAATAAAATTACTGTTATTTCTTTATATTAAAGGATTTCTTTTAAGATTTATCCCCGAGTTTTTGCTCATATTCATTAAGAAAAAAACAAACAATTAGAAAATCAATAATACCAAGCGCATATTTGATAAAATTAAACTTTTAATATCAATATGCAAATTAGCTTTCCTGTTCACACTGTAACCCGCTATTTTATTGCATATATAAATACAATTGCCTGTTATTAGAATGTAGATAAAGTCAAAAGTATTAATAAGGTATAACAATTTTATCAATAACTGAGGTTTAAATAAAAATAAATTCATGGTGAATGTGACGTCAATAACTAAGGGAATTGTGACTTGAGTAGTGATTTAGTTTCGGCTTCAGACAGACAAACACACAATCTCCATTATAATAAGATTTATGTGGGAACAAATTTGCTACCATTGGTTTCTTGCTGTGTGTGCAATCATCAGGCAACGAAAGATGTTTTTGAAATGATACAAATGATAAAACGAGTGAGTATACAAAGAATTTAGCTACTGCTGAAAGGAAGTAAAGACAACTCTAAAGTCAAGGTTGATAAAAACAGAATTCTAGCCAACAAAACAAAAGACACCAAAAAGAAAAAAAATGAATACAAATTATGTAACAGAAGGTGTATAGACAGGTTATTGATCATATGGAAATCTGATCTATCTGATAATTAGAGCAAGGATTTTTACAAGGTGTAGTCATGCCAGTACTACTCTACGTCTGCACCAATTGTACCCTAACAAAAGGCTTAGAGAAAAAGCTAGATTGGAACTCCACAAGAATGTAGTGGGTTGTCTTGGACAAATCCTGGAAACACTACCCAACAAAAATGCATCTGTATGGCCATTTAACTCCTATCACACAAACCATCCAAGTAAGATGAACGAAACATGCTGGACACTGCTGGACGAACTTATAAGTTATGTTCTCCTGTGGACACACCAATGTAGACTGACCAGCAAAAACCTACACCAATCAACTATGGATGCTGTATGGATGACCAGCCAGGGGCAATGATAGATAGGGTCAGGGGGCATGAGAGAGTCATGGGAATCCATGCTGTCTGTGTAACCTGATGATGATGATGTAACAGAATTGATATTTTTTTTTTTAAGGATTACAGAAATATGGCGGATATCTTAGAGGAAAAGCTAAAATAGAATTTTATTTTTATTTTGAATGTTGAATAATTTTTTTATTAAACAAAAAGACTATACTAAGGTTAAGGTTTACATGGTAAAATGTGTGCATTTGATTAACTGTATTTGCGTGCCACTTGTTTGTTTACATGTGCTAAAAATCAACATAAATCCGCCAATTTTTGGAATTGGAAGCTCAAATTTTGGGGAATGTCTAACTTTAACACAGTCCACTCCTGTACAAAATTTCAGAAAAATTGAAGTGGGTGAGTGACAATTTTACTTTTTTCGGGATGATTTGACATGGAATTGCCCTATAGGTTTTAAAGTGAACCAGTTTTCCAAATCACCGTTAACTTATTCAGCGGACTGATACAACGTATGTTAAGGCACCATCACCCAAGCTCCCTCAACTTTACTTCAATAATCCCCCAGGTATTGTCCAGGTTGCTCCCTGTAATCGGCCAGGCCAAAAGGAACTAATTTCCCCTCTTCTTCAGCGGACTGATACAACCTATGTTAAGGCACCGTCACCCAAGCTCCCTCAACTTTACTTTTACTGGGTATTGTCCAGGTTGCTCCCCTGTAATCGACCAGGCTGAAAGGAACTATTTTCCCCTCAAAGGTCACTATGCCCATGCAATGGGGTGGGGTGAGATGGGGAGATGTAGAATAAACAACATACTCACTTCCATGGGAACCTGTTACTATCGTCCAGTAACCAGACAAAAAAAAAGAGAACATACTCAGCTTGCAACACAGCTGGATAGTAATCACTTCAAGGTCAATCCGTTCTTGGTGAGCCCAAGAACTTTTCAGTATCCTTTACATATATTTTTATTTTTTCCAATAAACAGAGCTATAAAAATGAAGAATTACCACAAATTCTTACCTAAACTATCAGGAAATAAGAGAAGGAGAAAATGCACTGCTGGAGGAGTAAGGACAAATAATATATATATATATATATATATATATATATATATATGTTACATAATCTATGCATGGATTATTATTGTCAACCCCCTGTATTTCTGAAGGGATGGACCCTTTTCATATCACGGGGCGGGACTTTCCATGGAATATTACAGAAAGCCAGCGAAATACGTGAAGTCACGTGGGACCTGGTTGGGTCTTCAGTTTCAGCTTGTTAAAATGTTAGTTTCTCAGGAAAGTAGAGAGAGAGAGAGAGAGAGAGAGAGCCGGGAGAATTTGAAATGTATTTCTATGTTTAATTTCACAACCAGCAACCCATAGCTTAAATGAGGTCAAACATTTACTTTCTTAGCTTATAAAATGATTTTAAGGTTTCGTCCAGCCGTATGTTTAAAAAAAAAATTATTCGCTTTGTTAACTCCTTTTTCCCTAATCTCAATTATCTACCCAGAGCTGAATGGGTGACCCAATGGGTCACGTTTTGTCTAGTATATATATTTTTTTTCCAATGAACGAAGCTATAAAAATGAAGAATTACCACAAATTCTTAACTCAGGAAATGAGTGAAGGAGAAAATGTACGAAAAGAAATGAAAAGAGAAGAAAAAATGTCGGGTGGTTGGGGGGTAGGGTCTGGGGGAGGGGTAGTGGGGGGGGGTCTGAAGGAGAAATAGATATTGATTTCAGCTGATCTTACATTGGATTCAATTGGTTTCTCTATCGAGTAAAGGAATATTTGGTTAAATCTCAAAATATACAAAATAGCTGAAATAATAGGCAAAAAAAAAAAAAAAAAAAAAAAAAAAATGAAAAAAAAAAAAAAGAAAGAAAGAAAGAAAAAATAGCAGTCGGGTGGGGGAATTAAAGGTAGATTATAGATAGATCAATGGATATCATATGTAAAAATGAACAGTATAACTTTTTTTTTTTTTTTTTTTTTTTTTTTTTTTTTTTTTTTCTTTCTTTTCTGTTTTTTTTTTTTTTTTTTTTTTTTTTTTTTTCTCTAACTCATAAATAGTTGTTCAGAAATGAATTAACATACTTTTTCTTCTGTTCTCATTGTTGTTTTTGTTGTTGTTGTTGTTGTTGTTGCTTAAGTTTAAATAATAAAGTTAAAAATAGGGTTTTTTAAAGTTGTTCCTTTGTTGATTGCTTATTGAACTATTGTAATGAACAAAACACGATGGAAAGGTAGACATTTCTTCTGAAAAGTTGGCAGGTATAAACATATTGAAAAAAGTAGGGAATCTTTGATCTATAGATATAAAATATTAATTAAAATTTTATATATATATATATATGTGTGTGTGTGTGTATATTTTGGCAGCATTCTTTCATTTATACATGTAGAATTAAACAAAAGGCACATCTCCTGTTTAACAATTTTATTTTTGATCTTTTCTAATTTTCTGGCCAACTTTTTAATGTTTGGGTGGAATTCGTGGATAAGTCCACCAAAGTTCAAGTCCCAAGTACTTTTGGCACTTTCACCCCTGATGATGGCACTTCGAAGTGCCGAAAGTACTTGGGACTTGAACTTTGGTGGACTTATCCACCAATTCCACCCAAATATTAACAAGTTGGCCAGAAAACTCGAAAAGATCAAAAATAAAATTGTTAAACAGGAGATGTGTCTTTTGTTTAATTCTACATATATAAATATATATATATATATATCTGTGTGTGTGTGTGTGTGTGTGTGTGTGTATATATGTTTATTTTTTACTTCTAAACTCTACTGGTGTGGAAAGAAAAACAGAATTCAGTTTTTCAAAGAAATAAAAATTTAAACTGACAACTGGAGAAAAATGTTTTTTAAAAGAAAAGACCAGCACACCCGCACTTTCTGAAAATAATCACCAGTATCGTATGTAGTGGTCAAAAGAAAAAACACCAAAAGAGTTTGCTAAGTTATATATGTAAAGAGTGCTCAATGCGCTAAGTAGAGCATGATTATAAGGACCTACATGAGTCAGATACTATTTACCTAAGTTTCACCCAAATGGTTCTTCAGGTTTATTCTGATTCAGAATTATTCTGAGGAACCATTTGAGTAAAACCTAGGTAGATAGTATCTGACTTAATATATATATATGATTATAAGGACCTACATAAGTCAGACACTATCTACCTAGGTTTCACCCGAATCGTTCTTCAGGATAATTGTGACTGAAGGAGGTTGTTACAAACGTTTTATTTATTATTGGATCGGGTATCTGATTGGGTAAAAATTAGCATAAAAGGTTAAGAAATTAAAAATTCGTAAGAATGTTGTGTTATAATATATATATATATATATATATATATATATATACTGCGGTCCTGTAACCAACCGTTTATCGCAAAAAAATACACACGTGCAATCGACTGCAATTAATCAATATCTTGATTAATCCAGTGGATTTAACCCTGAAGATCCTTATGGTGAAACTCGAGTAGGTTATTACCGTGTACCATTATCATAATAAATTTACTCTACCAACGTATTGAGCACTTTATATTTGTTATATCGCTGCCTTATTATTGTGAATCTTGCATCAACTAACCATTGTGACCTGTTTCACCGGTAAGTCACCTTTTCCACAAATACCATATATATATATATATATTCGTATCACACACAAAGTAGTCTTCCTGTCTATAGCTCTGTTGATGAGGCCTAATGGGCTGAAATGTACATACAGGGATTGACTTTTTCTCGATTTGTTTAGCCTTACTTTTGAACAGGTATGCCCACCTAATTCATTAATTATCAATTAATTAATTTTCAAAATTAGGTATGACTTCAATTAAGCACATATTCTCCCCAAAATTGTTGGGTAAAAGCCATATCAAACACATTGTTTGTTTGTTTACTTCTCATATATATATATATATATATATATATATATATAGCCATTGATAGCCACAAGGGTAAGGAGCTTGGCAGACGAAAATTCTGTTGGGTTTCGATCCCGGCTAGAGGTAGCTGTTAAAAACTCGAGCTGCACTGATGAGAAGTAAACTTCGAATCACGTGTCTGTGGATGACTGATATATACATATATATATATATATATATATATATATATATATATATATACAAACATGTCCATTTACAAATAGATATTTATAATTACTTATACAGACAGATGGTTATAGAAGTTTATAAATTACAAAGTTATTTTTACTATTGAAAGAAAGCGAAAATAAATTTATTGAACAGTGAGTATTCAATTGTTATCACATATGCTTTGACAATCATGATTAAGATTCCAATTATTCGCCAATAAGACATGGACTAAGGTACCGTTACTAGAGTGAAATAGTAAATTCATAGCAAAACTTTTCTCTACTGTATAATATGTAAGAATGAATAAAAGCCTTTCAGACATACGGTGCTACAAACATGCTTGTGGAATTAATAGCCTTAACTTCAAACTAGATTTGTGCATTAAAGGATAGATGGCATTTTGACAGCTGTAGATGTTGGTGGCCGGTTATAGTATGTTGGCGCAGTTACGCCGGTTTAGATATCTCCTGTTATAGTAAATGTTAGGCTGCGTGATCAGTTTTTGATTCTATTTTATAGTATGTAGGTGGCCTTACAGCCTTATTGATCTTTATAATAGTGATGTAAGGCGTGGCTAACCAGGTTTGGATTTCTATTTATAAGTATGGTGGCTTCTACGCGCATAGTTTGAATTTTGTTATAAGTATGTGGCCTTAAGAGCATTGCTTTTGATTCTTTTAATAGTGTGGCCTCCGGTTTATTATATTCTGTAGTAAGGTAGTATGTGGCCTTAGCTTACTTGAATATGCGCTTATATTTATAGTTATGTGGCCATGTGACTTCGGTTTGATATGAATAGGTATATGTGAAGCATGATCGCCTAGTTTGAATTCTTGTATAGTTACTGTGGCGCTGATCTGCTAGCGCTGTTTTGATATCGTTTTATACGTTGAATGTGGCACTTACGCTGTTGATGCAGTTGTGTTAGTATGTGGGCGCTTACGTTTTTATGATTCTTTTAGTGAAGGTTATTGCTAGGCCTAACCCGAATTTGATTTTTGATGTATTGAGTTCAAATGAGGAGCTATAATAAAAATAACAAAACTTTTGAACAACTACTTCATGCATTCTTCTGGGCGTGAGCAAGAGTGAGCTGGCCAAGTGATTCGGGCGAAATACGAGGATTTGTTAGGGTAAAGCATATTTAACTGAGCAAGTTGCTTTGTATCTCTCTTCGCTGCAAACCTAGTTTTTAATTAATCTGTAATAATTAGTTATGTTCAGTTATCTTTAAGCGAGTTTCATATCGACAGTCACTGTAATATTATGCAGGATAATGTTTATCAATGAACATTCAGAATGTGATCTTGAAGGCCAATTAATATCTAGTAATTAACAGGCGAAAAATATAAGCGCCTTAATGGGTTGAGCTATTAGCATTAAAATCATCAATAAATAGTATGCAAAGGCTGCCGATCAAAGATTCGCAAAGTGTAGATCGTTTCTCATGTCTGCTTAATGTCCTGACAGGTACGACCATTGTTGCATTGCCAAAGTTAATGTTCTGCAGGGTAGGCCATTGCTTGCTGCTTCCGAAAATAATAAAGAAAGTCGTACCTGAGATAATTCTTCACTATTCGCGCCCATCAAAACATTCAGCAGAGAAAGCAGCTGTAGCAGTTAAGATGAAAATTAGTCTCATCTTGATCCACTTTGGCATTATTTTCGCAAGAATTACCTTTGAAGGTATATTGGAGGATGGTGTAATAGCTAACATGTGCCGAGGAGGTGTGACATCATGAATATAGGCGAACGTTCAAGTACCTCAGAGCATGCTACTAGTAAGGATCTAATTGTTTGGTAGAGGTTATGAACATCCGGCGGCCGCCCCGCCTGACCACAGTTTGGTCGTCTAGTTAATAGTGCTTAACTTCTGTGTACTGTCTACAAGGCGAGGACTTCCTATGTAGGCAGTAAATTGTACTATTTAGCTGGACTGGCACTGATATCAATAGTCTTAACGCAGATTACTAAATTCAGATTATACGTATTTAGTGTTATATATCTTTCTAGACTAAACTCGCTTGGATTAAGGTTAGGACTCGCACGCGATTCCGATCACTTAGCTACTAAGGTTTAAAATTAGTAGCCTATGTGTACTGTTCCTTCTACTATAGGGTGTGAATCGCTGTAGGCTATAAATATATAATTATTACTAGAAGGCCGTCTGCATACATCACATAGTAAGCCAAGTATCAAGATTCAGTTAGCGGTTATTATGTTTAGACTTTGCCAGAGGCTTATATATCCTGGGAGAGGGTATGACATTCTGCTCGTACAACTGACTACAGTTTAACAGGTTAAATTGTTAGGCTTCAACTCTGTTTCTTTCTACAGAGGGGATAAGGTAGCTGCTGTATAGAAGTAGCGTCAAAACAACGTCCGTGGTGCAAATACAGGCTAGAGTGTGCAGAAACACGTCTTCGCCAATCACTGTCAAATACCTGAATCAGGGTTGATTGATCTAAGGTAGAGATCACAGGTCTCTGGTGCGGATATCGCCGATTTAACTCTAGGAAGCGTGCCATAGAGCGAGGCCAGTGGCTCGAGCTGTCCCGTGATTCCTATGCCGGCTCTCTGCCCTGAGCCTCCTGATATAAGCAACTGATTTGGAAGGTATGTTCCAGCAAAATCCATAAAGACATGGTAAACATCAACTAGCAGGACCAAGCCCTCACCAGTGTCACTCGGATGCTTCACCTAAAGCCCATGCCCCTTATCAAGAGAATACTGCCCGCGCTTTATCAAGATTACTCCCCCTGTAAATCCGTGGGCTCGGATTTGCGACAGGAAACTAGATAGTCCCCCTCCAGGCCAGCGCTATGCGTCAGCGCAATGGGGGGGGGAGGAAAGGGAGGACTGTATGATAAGTATCCATAATTATTGGGCGATGTTTTTAGTTAGCCTGGTGTCCTGGAATTGCGACGGACTTTGGTGATGGATGGGAGTTTACAGGATGCATTTAGTTTTCTGTTGACATTGTCCAGCTCACTATCAGAAGATGTGAATGTGGCCCTTGATTGTGTCGTTGATCAGCAATAGTTGATAGTGGGACCTATATGAGAGTATTGCAATGGAAGCCTGCATGATCAACTTCAGCGCTTTTAGCTTATATTGGCTTGGATGGAATGTCTTCCCTTCATATGGTACGAGCAACACTGTTTGAAAAATGGTTTTGGGTGTTCCTACAGGTGTAAGCATATTGTGTACGGGCCCCAATGCTTGGACACAGTTTAGAGATGGCGGCACTCTATTTCCGTCAGAAGTGGCCGTGTTTTGGTGGCCTTTACCACAACCGATGCATAGCTTTGACGAGGGTTTTTGTATCTAGCAATGGTTGTTTTCTTTTGCGTTATATAGAGGTTGGGCTTGTAAATAAGGAATTTGTTTACCACTTATTGGTCTGTGCTTGCATAACTGTTTCTTCATGTCTTGCGATTATTGTTTGTGACAATCCAGCGAAATCTAGTAGCGTATGTGTCCTGTGGTTTATCGTCCATATCGGGAGAAAGTTGTGTCCTCGTAAGTGGGCTGTTCAAATTGCTTCAAGCTGACTTAGATATTCTGCTGCAGGACTTTCTTCCAGTAGCCCGCTTTTTGCTAAGTAGATCAGATCTGGGAGTGCGTCGTTTGCTATCCTGGCTGATGAGTATTGGGTTCTTTGATGTTAGCGAGTATGTCGACAGGGTCTATGACTGCAGAAGACAAAAAGTTGTAGCAACGTGTGGGACAGGAGAAGTTGCGAGTCTTAAATGGCGTGTAGCCCTAATAGCTTACATGTCGTTCCGTTGAGCAGTATTCGTAATTGGAAACTTTTCTAACACTCGCACTTCGGTGGCATATTATTATTACTAATTTGACTGGACTGCGACATGACATAGTTATAATTCCAAGTTCAAGATTCGTTGCATTATTATGTGTTACTTTCAGAACTAAATAACCCTTGAAAAGGTTTACTCCCCTCACCAATTATACGAACGACTAGCAGTTTATAATAGATAGCATCTACAGTTGATGTCTCTATCAAGGGGGAGGACTCCCTTGTGGCATTAAATTTGACTATTTACTTGGGACATTGGGCAATTATGGCATAGTAAAATCGCAATGTTCATTTCAAAATTGCTCAAGTTGCATTAATCCATGTTATACCATTTCAAGACTATTACTCCGTTGGAGAAGTATGAACGTCGCCGCCACTCCCCCCGACAACAGCTTTACAAGGTTAATAGTTAGGACCACACTTACTGTTTATATGCTTCTAACATAGGGGAGGACTCCCTTTATGGCATAATCTTACATAAATTGTACTGAACTGCAATATGCACAATATAGTAAACAACATAGTTCAAAAATTCGCAGGTTTTGCCATATTACATTGTTACTGAATATTCCCAAGTAGTCTTATATTTTTCACGCATTGGGAAACGGATAGGTGATACAATCCAGCCTGCCGACAAAGCTTACAGGTTAAAATAGTAGCTACTAACCTGGTTCGTAATCTACAAAGGGGAGGACTCCTCTTGTGGCGTAATAATTTACGTATATATTACTCGACTGCAAATATCATAGTAACCGAAGTTCAAATTTCCAGTTTGCATTATTATGTTTTACTTTAGAGAAACTAGAGTACCCTGGGTAAAACGGATATGAACTCCCCCTCCCGATATCAGCTAGCAGGTTAATAGTACAGTCCGACTAGCTGTTGGCTTGCTATAAGGGGAGAGATATCTGCGCTTTTATGCATAAGTTAGCATAATTTACTGGTAACCTGCAAAGCATCATAGTATACCCTAAGTTCAAATTCCAGTTGCATTATTATTGTTTACTTTCAGACTAATACTCTCTTGGATAGAGGTATGACATCCCCTCTCCTGATTACGACACTACAGGTTAAATAGTAGCCACTATCTGGGTTCCTTGCTAACAAGGGAGACAGACTCTCCATTGTTGGAATAATTAACTATTTACTGGCTGCAACATCAATAGTAACGCGTAAAGTTCAAATTCATGTTATAGCATTATTAAATGTTTATTTACAGACCTTATATACCTATGGAAAGGTAATGAAGCTGCCCCACTCCCTGATACAACTACAGGTTTAAATAGTGAGCCACCTACTGTTTCTTCTACAGAGGGGACGAAACTTCCTTCGTGGAACTAATTACTAATTTACTGGGACTGCTCACATTCATTAGTAACCGAGTTCAAATTCCAGTTGCCGTTATATGTTTACTTTCAGACTAATACCCTTGGGAAAGGTACTGAACTTCCCCCTCCCGATACAGCTACAAGGTTAAATAGTAGCCACTACAGTTCTTCTACAAGGGGAGGACTCTCCTTTATGGGCTATAATTAGCCTAATTTACTGACCATGCAACATCATCAGTAACCAAGTTACAATTCCCAGTGTGTTTATTATGTTTAACTTTCAGAACTATATAACCCTTGAAAAGGTATGAAGCTCCTCCGCAGACGA
>CM042170.1:74707708-74727316 GCA_023376005.1 Doryteuthis pealeii | reverse complement strand
GTGACCCAATGGTCACGTTTTGTCTAGTATATATATATTTTTTTTCCAATGAACGAAGCTATAAAATGAAGAATTACCACAAATTCTTAACTCAGGAAATGAGTGAAGGAGAAAATGTACGAAAAGAAATGAAAAGAGAAGAAAAAATGTCGGGTGGTTGGGGGGTAGGGTCTGGGGAGGGTAGTGGGGGTATTGGGGGGGGGTCTGAAGGAGAAATAGATATTGATTTCAGCTGATCTTACATTGGATTCAATTGGTTTCTCTATCGAGTAAAGGAATATTTGGTTAAATCTCAAAAATATACAAAATAGCTGAAATAATAGGCAAAAAAAAAAAAGAAAAAATGAATGAAAAAAAAAAGAAAGAAAGAAAAAAATAGCAGTCGGGTGGGGTTAAAGGTAGATTATAGATAGATCAATGGATATCATATGTAAAAATGAACAGTATAACTTTTTTTTCTGTGTTTTTCTATTTTTTTTTCTGTTTTTTTTCTTCTTTTCTGTTTTTTTTTTTCTCTTTTCTGTTTTTTTTTTTTTTTTCTTTTCTGTTTTTTTTTTTTTTTTTTTTTTTTTTTTCTCTAACTCATAAATAGTTGTTCAGAAATGAATTAACATACTTTTTCTTCTGTTCTCATTGTTGTTGTTGTTGTTGTTGTTGCTTAAGTTTAAATAATAAAGTTAAAAATAGGGTTTTTTAAAGTTGTTCCTTTGTTGATTGCTTATTGAACTATTGTAATGAACAAAACACGATGGAAAGGTAGACATTTCTTCTGAAAAGTTGGCAGGTATAAACATATTGAAAAAAGTAGGGAATCTTTGATCTATAGATATAAAATATTAATTAAAATTTATATATATATATATATATATATATATATATATATGTGTGTGTGTGTGTGTGTGTGTATTTTGGCAGCATTCTTTCATTTATACATGTAGAATTAAACAAAAGGCACATCTCCTGTTTAACAATTTTATTTTTGATCTTTTCGAGTTTTCTGGCCAACTTTTTAATGTTTGGGTGGAATTCGTGGATAAGTCCACCAAAGTTCAAGTCCCAAGTACTTTCGGCACTTCGAAGTGCCATCATCAGGGGTGAAAGTGCCGAAAGTACTTGGGACTTGAACTTTGGTGGACTTATCCACAAATTCCACCCAAACATTAAAAAGTTGGCCAGAAAACTCGAAAAGATCAAAAATAAAATTGTTAAACAGGAGATGTGTCTTTTGTTTAATTCTACATATATAAATATATATATATATATATATATATATATATCTGTGTGTGTGTGTGTGTGTGTATATATATATATATGTATATATATGTTTATTTTTTACTTCTAAACTCTACTGGTGTGGAAAGAAAAACAGAATTCAGTTTTTCAAAGAAATAAAAATTTAAACTGACAACTGGAGAAAAATGTTTTTTAAAAGAAAAGACCAGCACACCCGCACTTTCTGAAAATAATCACCAGTATCGTATGTAGTGGTCAAAAGAAAAAACACCGAAAGAGTTTGCTAAGTCATATATGTAAAGAGTGCTCAATGCACTAAGTAGAGCATGATCATAAGGACCTACATGAGTCAGATACTATTTACCTAAGTTTCACCCATATGGTTCTTCAGGATAATTCTCATTCAGAATTATCCTGAAGAACCATTTGAGTGAAACCTAGGTAGATAGTATCTGACTTAAGTAGGTCCTTTATATATATATATGATTATAAGGGCCTACCTAGGTTTCACCCAAATGGTTCTTCAGGATAATTGTGACTGAAGGAGGTTGTTACAAACGTTTTATTTATTATTGGATCAGGTATCTGATTGGGTAAAAATTAGCATAAAAGGTTAAGAAATTAAAAATTTGTAAGAATGTTGTGTTATAATATATATATATATATATATATATATATATATATATATATACTGCGGTCCTGTAACCAACCGTTTATCGCAAAAAAATACACACGTGCAATCGACTGCAATTAATCAATATCTTGATTAATCCAGTGGATTTAACCCTGAAGATCCTTATGGTGAAACTCGAGTAGGTTATTACCGTGTACCATTATCATAATAAATTTACTCTACCAATGTATTGAGCACTTTATATTTGTTATATCGCTGCCTTATTATTGTGAATCTTGCATCAACTAACCATTGTGACCTGTTTCACCGGTAAGTCACCTTTTCCACAAATACCATATATATATATATATATATTCGTATCACACACAAAGTAGTCTTCCTGTCTATAGCTCTGTTGATGAGGCCTAATGGGCTGAAATGTACATACAGGGATTGACTTTTTCTCGATTTGTTTAGCCTTACTTTTGAACAGGTATGCCCACCTAATTCATTAATTATCAATTAATTAATTTTCAAAATTAGGTATGACTTCAATTAAGCACATATTCTCCCCAAAATTGTTGGGTAAAAGCCATATCAAACACATTGTTTGTTTGTTTACTTCTCATATATATATATATATATATATATATATATATATATATATATATATATATATATATATATATAGCCATTGATAGCCACAAGGGTAAGGAGCTTGGCAGACGAAAATTCTGTTGGGTTTCGATCCCGGCTAGAGGTAGCTGTTAAAAACTCGAGCTGCACTGATGAGAAGTAAACTTCGAATCACGTGTCTGTGGATGACTGATATATACATATACATATATATATATATATATATATATACAAACATGTCCATTTACAAATAGATATTTATAATTACTTATACAGACAGATGGTTATAGAAGTTTATAAATTACAAAGTTATTTTTACTATTGAAAGAAGCGAAAATAAATTTATTGAACAGTGAGTATTCAATTGATCAATATCTTTCATCAATAAGATCAATACCCAATAGACATGGCAGGTAACGTTCAGGGTGAAAAAGAAATCAAACTTTTTCTCTCTGTAAATATGAAGAAAAAAAAAGTTCAACATCGGTCACAAAACTGCTGTGGAATTATAGCCAACTTCAAACTGATGTGCATTAGGGTAGATTGATTTTGGAACTGTAATGTTGGTGCCGCTATAGTATGTGGCCTACCCGGTTTGATTCTGTTATAGTATGTGGCCTAACCGGTTTGATTCTGTTATAGTATGTGGCCTACCTGGTTTGATTCTTGTATAGTATGTGGCCTACCTTTTTGATTCTGTTATAGTATGTGGCCTACCCAGTTTGATTCTTTTATAGTATGGCCTACCCGGTTTGATTCTGTTATAGTATGTGGCCTACCCGGTTTGATTCTATAGTATGTGGCCTACCCGGTTTGATTCTGTTATAGTATGTGGCCTACCCGGTTTGATTCTGTTATAGTATGTGGCCTACCTGGTTTGATTCTGTTATAGTATGTGGCCTACCCGGTTTGATTCTTGTATAGTATGTGGCCTACTTTTTTGATTCTTTTATAGTATGTGGCCTACTTTTTTGATTCTTTTAGTATGTGGCCTACCTAGTTTGATTCTGTTATAGTATGTGGCCTACTTTTTTGATTCTTTTATAGTATGTGGCCTACCTAGTTTGATTCTGTTATAGTATACCTAGTTTGATTCTGTTATAGTATGTGGCCTACCTAGTTTGATTCTATGTAGTTCAAAGAGAGAAAATAAACAAAAAAACTTTGACATTACTCCATCATCTCTCGTAGACAGAATGCTGCCAAATGTTGTGAAAACGAGGATTTTTTAGAACATTTTAACTGACAATCTTTGATTCTCTTTCCTCAAACAGTTTAATAATTGAATTATAGTTTGTTAGTTCTTTAGGCAGTTCATATCCGTTCATTAATATTATCGAGAAATGTTTACACTGTCACTAAATTGTTCTTGGAGCCAATTAATATCCATAATTAACAGGCAAAAAATAACCCTAGATGGGTTGACATGCCATTAAAATCGATCAATAAAGCAATCAATCGACCAAAAGATTCCAAAGAAGATCTTTCTCATTCTCTAAATTCCACAGGGGACCATTTTCATTCCAAAGATTCTGCAGGAGCCCTTCTTCTTCTTCAAAAAAAAAAAAAAGAAGTTCCTGAGAATCCATTTCCCCATCAAAACATTCCAGAGAAACACTTAACATTAATAAAATTCCATCGGATCACTTTGCTAAATTTTCCAGAAACCTTTGAGGGAATTCCGTGGTGTAATAGCTACGTGACATCATATAAGCGAGTTCAAACTCCAGACATGCTACTGTAGGACTAATTTCGGAGAGGTATGAACTCCCCCCCCCTGACACAGCTACAGGTTAAATAGTAGCCACTACTGTTCTTCTACAAGGGGACGACTCCTTGTGGAATAATTACTAATTTACTGGACTGCAATATCATAGTAACCAAGTTCAAAATTCCAGTTGCATTATTATGTTTACTTTCAGACTAATACCCTTGGGAAAGGTATGAACTCCCTCCCGACAAAGCTACAGGTTAAATAGTAGCCACTACTGTTCTTCTACAAGGGGAGGACTCCTTGTGGCATAATTACTAATTTACTGGACTCCAACATCATAGTAACCAAGTTCAAATTCCAGTTGTGTTATTATGTTTACTTTCAGACTAATACCCTTGGGAAAGGTATGAACTCCCTCCCGACACAGTTACAGGTTAAATAGTAGCTACTACTGTTCTTCTACAAGGGAGGACTCCTTGTGGCATAATTACTAATTTACTGGACTGCAACATCATAGTAACCAAGTTCAAAATTCCAGTTGCATTATTATGTTTACTTTCAGACTAATACCCTTGGGAAAGGTATGAACTCCCCCCTCCCGACACAGCTACAGGTTAAATAGTAGCCACTACTGTTCTTCTACAAGGGGAGGACTCCTTGTGGCATAATTACTAATTTACTGGACTGCAACATCATAGTAACCAAGTTCAAATTCCAGTTGCGTTATTATGTTTACTTTCAGACTAATACCCTTGGGAAAGGTATGAACTCCCCCCCCCGACACAGCTACATGTTAAATAGTAGCCACTACTGTTCTTCTACAAGGGGAGGACTCCTTGTGGCATAATTACTAATTTACTGGACTGCAAACATCATAGTAACCAAGTTCAAATTCCAGTTGCGTTATTATGTTTACTTTCAGACTAATACCCTTGGGAAAGGTATGAACTCCCTCCCGACACAGTTACAGGTTAAATAGTAGCTACTACTGTTCTTCTACAAGGGGAGGACTCCTTGTGGCATAATTACTAATTTACTGGACTGCAACATCATAGTAACCAAGTTCAAAATTCCAGTTGCATTATTATGTTTACTTTCAGACTAATACCCTTGGGAAAGGTATGAACTCCCCCCTCCCGACACAGCTACAGGTTAAATAGTAGCCACTACTGTTCTTCTACAAGGGGAGGACTCCTTGTGGCATAATTACTAATTTACTGGACTGCAACATCATAGTAACCAAGTTCAAATTCCAGTTGCGTTATTATGTTTACTTTCAGACTAATACCTTGGGAAAGGTATGAACCCCCCCCCCCCGACACAGCTACATGTTAAATAGTAGCCACTACTGTTCTTCTACAAGGGGAGGACTCCTTGTGGCATAATTACTAATTTACTGGACTGCAACATCATAGTAACCAAGTTCAAATTCCAGTTGCATTAATATGTTTACTTTCAGACTAATACCCTTGGGAAAGGTATGAACTCCCTCCTCCCGACACAGCTACAGGTTAAATAGTAGCTACTACTGTTCTTCTACAAGGGGAGGACTCCTTGTGGCATAATTACTAATTTACTGGACTGCAATATCATAGTAACCAAGTTCAAATTCCAGTTGCGTTATTATGTTTACTTTCAGACTAATACCCTTGGGAAAGGTATGAACTCCCTCATCCTCTATATATGTTAAATAGCACCACTACAGTTCTTCTATGAGGATAGATTTGGCATTAAATAACCCATGAAGGTTGATATGCCATTAATAAAAGAAACCATACCCAACCAGAAACTTCTATACTAAACCAAAAGAAACCTTTCTATAATAATATCTCCAGCAATCTAATAAGATACTAGACAAAATGTGACCCATTGGTCACCTATTGAGCTCTGGGTAAATGATTGGGATTAGGGAAAAGTGAGTTTGCAAAGCGAATTTAATTTTTTTTTTTTTAAATACGGACAGAGAAACTAAAAAAAACCCAAAAAACATTAAAATTATTTTGTAAGATTTCTAAGAAAGGGAACATTTGACCTAAACTAAATTTATTAAAAGCCAAGGTGTTGAGAAGCTACTGGCTGGCAGCTTCTGAAACTTAACATGCAAATATATTTCACTCTCCAATCTCTCTTTCTCTCTCTACACTCACTGAGAAACTAACCTATATTACAAGGATGTAATTAAGATATACATAGAGAGGGGGAAAGTGACAAGCAGAATGTGGAGTAAAAGACGGGTCATTTTTTTACTTACTTGCAAATTGCAACTAATTAGAACAAATTAAATGGATTTTTTTCAAACATAACTCAATCCTAAAACTAAGGAATATTTTGATATGAATTTTGTCTCATTAAACTAAACATGAACTTGCAGCAGACGATGCCCTCACATTGAAGAGTGCGATCAACCTGAACTTATCTGACATAGCTCGTATATAAAATATGACGTCTGTATGTATTATTTTTCTGAATTTATATGCTTCTGTGATTTCTAAATATTTTTAGGACCTTACCTAACTATAGGGTTGGGGCAATCATATAGGTGCTAGGGCTTGACATGACCTGCCGATTGATTGGAAATAGCCTCTCCGACTGCCTGTCTAGCCTAAATAAGGGTCTAAGAAGAGAGCTGCATGTGGACTGCTCTGCCATCTGGGTTCTATCTTTAAGCATCACGGGTTGTCACTCACGGCCAACAGGTGTCCTCATTGGGGGAGTCTTACCACTGTGCAGAGGTGCAGTCGGTGTATTCTAATGCACCAGCCAATAGGGCAGCGTAGAAAAATAAATACATGATATTTACTACGTACCCCACATGTACAGGTTAGGCACAAGGCCCTATTAATGTGGGACCACCCACAAGCCATGACTCATGGGTGGCAGGTGAAAAAAATGCGTTGATCCCGTCTGCATTAGCTGATGGTCTTTCACTGGAGTTTGAGTGACAATAAGTCTCCTCAGGTTTCCAGGACTCTCCTGAGTATTCTAACTGATTTCAACAATGCTGTTATCTGGATGGTCTCAATTCTTCCTCGGATTTCCACTTCCTTGGGCCAATTGGAACGGTTCCCAAAAGCTTAGAAAGAGACTAGAGAGAGTTCTGTAGACCTGAGGAGACTTGTATATCTTATTATAATGGAGATTGTGTGTTTTTCTGTCTGTAACCGAAACTATATTCCTACTCAAGTCACAATTCTCTTAGTTATTGACATCGCATTCTCCATGATTTTATTTTTATCTAAACCTCAATTATTAATAAAATTGTCTTACATTATTAATACTGTTAACTATGTCTACATACTGACAACATGCAATTATATTTATATATACAAAAAAGCGCTTTACAGTGTGAACGGGAAGGCTAATTTGCATATTAATATTAAAAAATCGAATTTAATAAATATGTCCTTAGTATTATTGATTTCTAACTGTTTGGTTTTATTTTAATGAATATAAGCAAAAATCTCTCCAATGAATCTTAAATGAAATCCATTAACAAGAAAAAATAACTGTCATTTTATTCTTTACTTCCTCTTTTAACTAAATACTTAAATTAGAAAAAAATAACAATGAAAGACAAGAGTGATGGAAGAGTAAGTTTCAGTTGTTCTATTTTTTTATTATACTCCCTCTGTCTCAAATCTTTTATTATACCCCCCTCTGTTTCAAATCTTTTTATCTGTATTCTTATTTAGTTTCATTAGCCTTTCTAATTTAATACAATATTTATTACATTAAAATTTAAATACTTGCACCCTACGGAGGGTGCATATATTTGCTAGTATAGACAATAAAATTGACATAATTTTACATACAACACAAAGGAGAAGGGTAAGAAGTCTTTTATGCTAGCTGCGCATTTGAACAAAAAACGTTTCGCACTGTGGAACGAGAAATTTGTTCAGCTATTAACCTCAAGATAACGTTAAAAAAATTCTATTTTTCTTGACTGTCGTGTTTAGTCAATTGAAACGTGTAAATAATATATTCAACAATCTGAAAAATTTATCATTCACCATATAATAACATCTTAACAAAATATCATCATGGACTAATACACAAGGACACACCAGCATTATTAGCCACTTGAGACATCTCCATACTCAATGGCAAACTCCTAAACTCGGTGAAACAAATCACGTACCTAGGTAGTAATATCTCATCAACAGAAAGTGACGTTAATGTACGCATAGGAAAGGCATGGGCTGCTTGGAACAGATTGTCAGTGATATGGAAATCCGAGATCACTGACAAGTTAAAGCGAAAATTCTTCAAAGCCGTAGTTGTATCAGTACTACTGTACGGCTGCACTACTTGGACCCTACTGTTGGGGTTATCTTCCCATTTGGCCTGTAAGAGTTATCTTCCCCCTGATTTGTTGCTTGTTCTCACCAGGGGCTATAGTATTTAAGCGCCTGGTTCAAACGCTTCTGTCTCTTTTCCTGTTCCTCAAACTACGAGACATATGGGTTAGATTCTGGTCTACCCCTTCTCGTTGGGGCTTTGCCCCCCCCCTTACATTACTGTAAATTATTCACACAGCATGGACTATTCCTAGTCTCATGTCTGTGGCTTTTATGTTTATCTTTTTACCATTCATGAATGTGTCTTTATCTTTATTTATGTACACCTTGTATTATGTACCCTTTTATCCATGTGCTGTATACGTATTAAATGTTTTGTTTATCAAACCTTTGTCGGAGTTTGTATCTTCAAGATAATATCACTTTAATCCTACACTACCAAAGCGCTTAGAAACTAAGCTGGATGGGAACTGCACAAGAATGCTGTGCGTAATCTTAAACAAGAAGTGGAAACAACACCCCACGAGAAAACCTCTGTATGGCCACCTGCCCCATATCACACAAACCATCCGTGTGAGGCGAAAAAAGACACACTGGGCACTGCTGGAGAAGCAAGGATGAACTCATAAGTGACATTCTTCTGTGGAAGCTATCACATGGGCATGCCAGATTAGGCCATCCAGCAAAGGGAATTGTGACTTGAGTAGTAATATAGTTTTGGTTACAGAGATACAAACACACAATCTCTATTATAATAAGATATTAGTTACTTGAAACCATATAATTGCTTACTTGTAGGAAGCGCGTGGTGTAATGGTTAAAGTCATGGGAAATGGACTCGTCGCCCCGAGTTCAAATCTTGGACGTGCTAATTGCATTTCACATAGCACTAATACCCTTGGGAAAGGTATGAATCCTACTCTCCCTCCAGCTATGGGTAAATAGTAGGGCAGACTGGGCTCTTTAACCTTGGTTAGGCAACCGGTCTAGGAGAAGGAAATCTCTGAATTCAAACCTGTTGAACTCCGCTTAAGAAATTGACCTTGTGTCGCATCCTGCTCGTGTGGAGGGGTTGGGTGTGTGTGTGTGTGTGTGTGTGTGTGTATATATATATATATATATATATATATAATTGCTTACTTGGTGATAGATTGTCATGGATATCTGTGCTACTCGTGTAATATGATAATGTTGACCTCTGATTACTATGTTGTTGTATATATAAATACAATTGCATGCTGTTAGTATGTAAATAAGGTCAACAGTATTAATAACAAAAAACAATTTTATTATTGAGGTTTAAATAAAAACAGAATCATACAGAATACAACTAAAGGGAATTGTGACTTGTGTGGTTTGGTTTGGTTTGGGGAATGTGGAGCACCCCTTCATCACCATCGCTCCCTGGTCCACTCTGACCCGGAGTGGTAGTACCTGTTAGGGTCCCATCTATGGGTTAAATAGAAAAATGTATTTATAAAAAAAATTGTGTATCCATTAAGAATGAATTTATTTCAAAACTTAATTGGCATTAAATGACCCACTGAGGTTGATATGCCGTTTGGTTTGGTTTGGTTTGTTTTATGGCATATAAACCTCAGTGGGTCATTTAATGCCGATAAAGTTTTGAAATAAAGTGATTCTTAATGGACACTTGATTTTTTTTTTTTTCATAAATACATTTTTTTATTTAACCCATAGATGGGACCCTAACAGGTACTACCACCCCGGGTCAGAGTAGACCAGGGAGCAATGGTGATGAAGGGGTGCTCCACATTCCCCAGACTTCCAGAACTGGAACCTCACCATCAGATAGAGTTTTTCATTCTCAGGACATGAAGCCCTTCAGTCACCGCCTTCTAGCACCCATATGATAAAAAGGGTTGGGGCTTGCCATAAGGGCAATAGGGTTGGGGCAATCATATAGGTGCTAGGGCTTGACGTGACCAGCCGACTGATCAGAGGGGATATCTCCACCTGCCCGTCTAGCCCAAGAAAGGGCCAAAATGGAGTATTGCAAGTCATGGACTGCTCAACCACCTCGGTTCTATCCTTAAGTATCAATGGGGGAGTCTTACCCCTCTGCAGAGGTGCAGTCGGTACATTCTAACACTCCCGCTGACAGGGCGGATGTTAGTATGTAGATAGGGCCAAGAGTATTAATAATATAAAACAATCTTATTAATAATTACGGTTTAAATAAAAATATGATCATGGAGAATGTGATGTATATAACTAAAGGGAATTGTGACTTGAGTAGTGATATGGTTTCGGTTACAGGCAGAATAGTTTTGGTTACAGACAAATACACAATCTCCATTATAATAAGATATTAGTTACTTGAAACTGTTTAATTGCTTACAAAATAAAAAAAAAAATAAAAAAAAAATTTTTTTGTATTAAATAAGGATTGACTTACCATAAAAACCAGCCAACCAACCAGCCAACAATAGTGACAATGAAGGCAGTGAATACTGTGAGGCATGTGACTTTCTTTAAAAAGTATACCGGCCTTGAAAGTAAAAATACTAGCAGTACTTACCCATATTACATACGAGTTGGAAGATGTCCATTATTAAATGTGAAGGATGTAGAGTCGCTCTTATTTTAAAGTTTACGATAATTATTATTCGTATTTAAAGGAGTCAAAATTAGATACGGGTCGTATGATAGTCATACTTAAAAATAAAGGGCACTGAGATGGTTTTATTAAACTTTAGGATGAATATTCGTGAGTGTGTGTGTGTGTGTATAATATATATTATATATATATATATATATAGAGAGAGAGAGAGAGAGGGAGTGGATAGGACGTAATTATATATATATATATATATATATATATACAGAGAGAGAGAGAGAGAAGAGAGAGAGAGAGATGTGGATAGGGATGTATGTATATATATATATATATAGAGAGAGAGAGATGTGGATAGGAATGTATATATATATATATATATACATATATATATATATACACACACACACACACACATTAGGATGATTATTTATATATATATATAAATAATCATCCTAAGTTGTGTGTGTTGTATATATATATATATATATATATATATAAATAATCATCCTAAGTTGTGTCTGTGTGTGTGTGTATATATATATATATATATATATATATATAGTATTTGTGGAAAAGGTGACTTACCGGTGAAAATGGTCACAGTGCTTAGTTGATGCAAGATTGACAATGATACGACAGCGATATAATAAATATAAAGTGCTCAATATGTTAGTAGAGCAAATTTATTATCATAATGGTACATGGTAATAACCTATTTGAGTTTCACCATAAGGATCTTCAGGATTAAATCTACTCAATTAATCAAGATATTGATTAATTGCACATGTCGATTTCATGTGTGTATTTTTATTTGTTCATCGTGAAAAAATACATATGTCAAATCAACTGCAATTAATCAATATCTTGATTAATCCAGTGGATTTAACCCTGAAGGTCCTTATGGTGAAACTCGAGTAGGTTATTACTGTGTACCATTATGATAATATGTGTATGTGTGTGGCATATCGTTATGTCAAATCAACTGCAATTAATCAATATCTTGATTAATCCAGTGGATTTAACCCTGAAGGTCCTTATAGTGAAACTCGAGTAGGTTATTACTGTACCATTATGATAATATGTGTATGTGTGTGGCATATCGTTATGTCAAATCAACTGCAATTAATCAATATCTTGATTAATCCAGTGGATTTAACCCTGAAGGTCCTTATAGTGAAACTCGAGTAGGTTATTACTGTGTACCATTATGATAATATGTGTATGTGTGTGTGTATATATGTCTGTCCATATCTAAGTCCACATCTGTGTGTGTATGTATATATATATATATGTGTGTGTGTGTGTGTGTGTATATATATAGATAGATCTATGTCTATATCTATCTATATCTGCTTAGATCGCTGTCTATACATCAGTTTATATATCTATCCTCTATATATATCCGTCTATACATCTGCCTATATATTTATCCATATTGGTTCATATCCATAAATCTGGATGTGTCCATACTATCTATCTATATATATATGTCTCTATCTACCTCTCTATCTATATATCTGTCTAGATATCTATCTAGCTATCTATATATATTCATGTTCATCTCGCTATCTAAATCTGTCCACATCTATCAATCTATCTATATATATATATATCCAAATCTATACCTGTCTATAAAAAAAAGTCGTTGGGGCGGCCTAAAGTCGGTATCAGCCAGACAGCAAGGGAGTCTATCCCCTTTGCACTAGCACTAGACCAAGGAGATTGTTTTTGCATCTGAGGTGGAGTAGCACACATATCATCAGCTCCTTACATTACCACACAGATCCCTGTGCTACTCATATGCAGTGTTGGCATGGGCCAGTATCGAACCAGGAACCTTGAGGTTCTCAGCCGAACACTATCGACTGAGCTAAACCAGCTCTTATCTCCATATCTATCAGTCTATCTCTATCAATCTATCAATTTATCAGTCTATCTCTATCAATCTAGCAATCTATCTGTATATCTCCATATCCATCAATCTATTGTTATATAACCATATCTATCAATCAATCGTTATATCACCATATCCATCAATCTATCAGTCTATCTCTATCAATCTATCAATCTATCAGTTTATCTATATCTATCAGTCTATCTCTATATCTATCAATCTATCTCTATCAATCTATCAGTTTATCTCTATATCTATCAATCTATCTCTATCAATCTATCAGTTTATCTCTATATCTATCAATCTATCTCTATATCTATCAATCTATCTCCATATCTATCTGTATATATCCATATCCATCAATTGATCATTATATCACCATATCTAGAAATCTATCGTTACATAACCACATCTATCTATATCTGTCCACATTTATCCATCTATATGTTTATGTTCATAGATTCATCATTTTCTACACTTACCAACTTATTCAATTCACACCCATTATTATCCTTAAATAAGCCCAGACAATTTACTATATTTGATCGTCACAAGTAGACGATGACTAACGGTTACTTAGTCTCATTGTATTATACTAAGCTGCTAGGTTAAAAAAAACAAAAAACAAACTAAAAAAAAAACACAAAGAAAGAAAAAAAGATAAAGAATGGACACCATTAACAGCATCTTCTCCATCCCCAGGGACTCGCCCCCCCCTTCACCGTACACAAAAAACTTTCAGCACGTTCATATTTGTAAATATTTTTTCCCCATCCGTCTATCCCAGTCACCTTGGACACATCTATTTTCCCGTTCTGTTTGTCTCCATTCATTCTTTGTCACAAGCAGAATCTTTTCAGCTTTGTTTTTCCCTGGGGGCGGGGGGGATGACAAAGCCGAAGTTTGGCTGGTTGGTTGGTTTTTGTAGAATTTTGGGGTATTATCGCATAGATGCGTCCTGCTCTCCTGCCGTAAAAAAAACGCTAAGCATTTATAAGAGGAGTAATATGCGACATGCGTGGTCTAGAATGCAAATGGCAGCTTCCACCCGTCTTTGAGTAGTGCCCTATTGACGGCCTGCCACCAACATCTGCATAATACTAAGAATGATCACTTAAAGCTACTTTCAATCAAGGGAGGTTACTCTAACCTACTCACACAATTGTAAAATCCATATCTATCAATCGATCGTTAAATCACCATATCTAGAAATCTCTTGTTATATAACCATATCTATCAATCGTCGTTATATAACCATATCATCGATCGTCACCATATCTAGAAATCTCTTGTTATATAACCATATCTATCAATCAATCGTTATATCACCATATCTAGAATCTTCTTGTTATATAACCATATCTATCAATCGATCGTTATATCACCATATCTAGAAATCTCTGTTATATAACCATATCTATCAATCAATCGTTATATCACCATATCTAGAAATCTCTTGTTTATAACCATATCTATCAATCGATCGTATATCACCATATCTAGAAATCTTGTTATATAACCATATCTATCAATCGATCGTTATATCACCATATCTAGAAATCTCTTGTTATATAACCATATCTATCAATCGATCGTAAATCACCATATCTAGAAATCTCTTGTTATATAACCATATCTATCAATCGATCGTTATATCACCATATCTAGAAATCTCTTGTTATATAACCATATCTATCAAACGATTGTTATATCACCATATCTAGAAATCTATTGTTACATAACCACATCTATCTATATCTGTCCACATTTATCCATCTATATGTTTATGTTCATAGATTCACCATTTTCTACACTTACCAACTTATTCAACCTACCCACACAGCATTGACTGCTGAAAAAACAACCAGCACTACAATTCAACTCCCTAGCTGTTTGAAGGCATTTTTTTCGAAAAGTTAATGCAATATTTTTGTCTGGTTACTGGACGCTAGTAACAGCCTTCCCATGGAGGTGAGTATGATGTTTATTCTACACTATCAACGCTCTACCCTACCCCTATTTCTAGTGCTTTGCCTGAGCCATCTAAACCAAGGTTTGGGGATGTCCTGCAAACCAAAGGAACCATAATGACATCACCCTGGGACCCGCCATCACCTGGGGACCCGCCATCACCCCAGCTTTGTCCCACTCCCTAAACCAATGCTGACAAAAAATTCCCCCAGGCACGGTCCAGGCTGCTTTCCTGCAATCAGCTAGACTGAAAGGAACTAATTTCCAGTAATCTTGAACTTTAAGTGACTAAATTCCTACCATAAAATTGTACTAGTGCATTTTTGGAAATGAACTTAATTGTTATTAAAAATACATTTTATGATATTTTGGAGTTAAAAACATGCATTAAAATGGAGATTGTGCTTTCTCTGTGAAAATTACTTTGAATCAAAGATGGCTGCCATTGTTGACAAGCTTCTTCTCTGAAAAAGAACAAAGGAACTTAACTCTCATTGCTTTGAGAATTAAGTCCTTTTAAGACTTAAATGAGAGAGTTAAGTCCCTTTGTTCTTTTTCCAAGAAGAAGCTTGTAAACAATGGCAGCCATCTTTGATACAACGTAATTTTCACAGAGAAAGCACAATGCTTTTCAAATTCATTTTAATGCAAGTTTTTAACTCCAAAATATCATAAAATGTGTTTTTAATAACAATTAAGTTCATTTCAAATAATGTGCAAGTACAATTTTATGGCAGGAATTTAGTCACTTAATGTTTAAGATTACCTAATTTCCTTTCAAAGACCATTAGGTTTGTGCATTGATGTAGAATCTTTCTCTCAGATTGCTTACTAGGTCATCAGTCGGTTAAATCCTACTTAACGGACATAAATTCCACCATCGTATGTCACCCCGCCAAAAGAAAAAATACCAAAAATCAAGGAATTAACCAAATTTAATAAAATTTTCAGTGTTGATATATTAATGAATAAACAATATAATGCACCAGTTATTTTATTTGAAAACTCTTGCATTTTTTCAGGTCAGTTAACTTTGAATCACATATCTTTGAGGCGTAACACAGATTCACAATCATATGCGGTTCAAAGTTAATTGACCTGAAAAAATGTAAGAGTTTTTAAATAAAATAACTGGTGCATTATATCTTTTATTCATTGATTTATCAACACTAAAAATTTTATTAAAATCGGTTAATTCCTTTATTTTTAATTTTTTTTTTTCTTTCAGCGGATTGACATACGATGGTGGAATTTAGGTCCGTTAAGTCTTAGTTTTTGTTTAATAACAAGAGTCTAATTAATTAATGAAAAAATTACTTTCACCAAAATAATGATGGCAGGGGATAAAAAAAATTTTTTAAAAAAATATCCCTTATTATTATAATAAGGGGTCTTTAAAAAAAAATTACACTGAAACTGAAGATATATGATTTCACTTTATGGGGTCAGATGTCTATTTGGGCCAAGTAAATTATGTCCAACTGTCTTGCCTAATTGGGGCAGCTGTCTAATTGGGCCAAATTAATCTAGTCTAGCTCTCATCACAGTCAAAATTTTCTCAGAGGAGTCCTTGTGGTGCAGTAGCTAATGTGCAAGACTGCAATATCGTAGTAAGCGAGTTCAAACTCTAGTTTCACTATTGCACTCACTTTTGGACTAATACCCTTGGGAAAGGTATAAACCCTCTCATCCCCCAGATGATTTTAGTTCATTTCTTCAAATAAATTTTTACTGAGCATTTCACTAGAACAATTTTCTAAATAATAAGTATTTGTTTGGTTTGGTTTGGTTTTACGGCATATCAACCTCAGTGGGTCATTTAATGCCAATAAAGTTTTGAAATAAATCAATTCTAAATGGATAATACAATTTTTTTTATAGATACATTTTTCTATTTAACCCATAGATGGGAATAGTATTTGTGACAATAAAATTAAAATTATGTCAATTTAGTATTATTTGTATTATTCGGACTATTGTCCTCATCTTCATTATTATCTGCACAACGTTTTGTCCGATGTGCCCTCCGGCCTTCTTCAGGTATTTCTTGTCAGACTCAGGAACCTTCTAGCCAAAACAAGACATTAGGTTTATAAGTTCCCAAAATTCACACTGGATTGTCAAATTAGACACATGGCCTAGTGGATAAAGGAGTTAAGTTAAGACATTTCTAAGTGACAGTTATCTCTAGACTGCAGGTTCAATTCTGATCAGGGGCAGTAGTAACATAGAATAATAATTAACACAGCTTAACGTTTCTACCAACCAGCTATGGTTAGTGGAATGAGAACAGTATGAATAAAGGGTTAGGTTCAAAGTTCCGTGATGGCTCCCGACTATGTCAAGAAGGTTCCCGATTATAACAAGGCTCCCGAATTCGACAAGAAATACCTGAAGAAAGCCGGAGGGCAGATCAGCCGAAACATTGTACAGACAACAATGAAGATGAGGACAATAGTCCGAATAATACAAATAATACTAATTATCAAGCCACATCTAAAAAATTCAGAGAAATAATATGTCAATTTAATTGTGAAGAGTTTTTTTTAAATTTTTATGCCAAGAGTGGTTCCCTTTGTTTATGTTGGATTTATAGGAAATAACCCATTTTAGTTTACGGTGTTATTGAGCGTTGACTTTATCAAAGAAAAGAAATTAAGTACAAGGAAACAGAAGACCACAAAATAAAACATCAGTTAAAATTAAAAACTTTCTTTTAATGCAGTTCAGATTGGTACATTCTCTCTCTCTCTCTCTCTCTCTCTCTCTCTCTCTCGTTCATCATAAATCCCTCATCCCCCCTAGCTATTGGTTGAATAGAACCACTACTATTCTTCTACAAGGATGGCTTTGGCATTAAATAATATTTGATATTATATAACTGTGTAGAAAAACTTCTAAGAAACAACTACACAAAATATGTAAATATAAATGTACAATGAATGACTTAGAAAATATTTCCTTAAAACAAATTTTAAGACTTGTTAAAATATTCACTTTTTCCTAAAAATTTAATCATTTTAATTGATAAAACACTACCGAACATGATTTTCCAGGTTTTCCAGAATGCATGGAAACCCTGATTCAAAATTCAGAGTTAAAACTTTTTTTTGATTGATATCAATTTAGTGAGTTCAAACTCCAGTCGCACTATTACACTCACTTTTGGACTAATACCCTTGGGAAAGGTATAAACTCCCTCATCCCCCATCTATGGGTTAGATAGTACTACTTCTGGTCTCATTCAACATTGGTTTTAGCATTAAATAACCCATGAATGTTGTTATGCCATTAAACAAAGAAACCATACAAAACTATTATATCAAACCAAAATAAACTTTTTCTAGAATAATATCTCCAGCAATTAAAAGATATATATGCCATGTACTAAATTACATTGTGAATGTTAAATAGACAGGAGTTAGAAATAGAAAATAGAAAATACAAGAACATAACATGGAATTTCAAACAACAATGAATATAATTCCACTTAACTGAGTCCTGTATTAATACATTTATACATACAAGAAAATACAATCGTAATAATTGTTGCAAACGATAATATTGTCAGTGGGAAATGCCAATTATATAAATATAATGAATACAATTCCACTTAACAGAATCCTTGTAAAGTTTATGGTAAGCTATTTTACTCACAATGGCCCTTTTCCTATATCAGCCACTCTCTGCCGAATATGGGGAACGTAGTAATTTACATCTAACTCCAAGAGTTTGCGATATGTAACAAGAGGAAGATTTCTATCTTCAATTTTGCCACTAAAGTTTGCGAGCCTGTAATTGGTTGGATTGAAAAGAGGCACGACGACCAGGTGAGACAACCTACCTACCTTAGATATACTAGTACAAAATAAAAAAACGAATTAAAAAAAAAAAAAAAAAAAAAAAAAGGATCAATATCTAATATTGAAAAAATTTCTAATCAATCAATATATATATATATATATATATAAATTTAAAAGGTGAATATTTTGACAGCAGGTTATTTTGTAGGCAAGTCTTATTAAACAACATGGAACATTTCTTTTTCATGATCTTGATTTGTATTTTAACTAATAAACTTATCACAGAATATATTATATATATATATATATATATATATATATATATATATATTATATATTATACTAGTACAAAATAAAAAACACCCTCCGGGCAATGTAGAAATAGATTTTTGAAACATATTGCCAGAGGGGTGGGAGTAAAAAATTCAATGTCAGTGAGTTTGTACCCTAAGTAAGTAAAATCATCAAATTCATTAAAGGAATAAAAAATAAAACAATTTGAAATGTAAACTTTAAATATGTATTAAAATAAAACAAACTATATATAGATATATAATACCAGTCATGTATTTATTAAAACTTGTTTTAAAAAACAATGAGGACTGTCTAATGTTGCATGTTCAAATTTTGAGTGTATTTATTCTATGTTATGATGATTTTGGGTAATGTGACGTAAGCAGTGATGTAATTTTTGTTACAGACAAAAACCAGAAACGAATCTCCATTATTAATAGATTTTTACAGCCATTAAAAAAGAGGAAAAACCAACACTATTGAAGTCAGTCAGTCTACTATTGGTTTGAACAATGTGACTGGCCAAGCACAACTGAACCAGCGTGAAGACAACTGGTACTTATGGGAA
>CM042170.1:74655208-74702708 GCA_023376005.1 Doryteuthis pealeii | reverse complement strand
GGATGTTGTACTGGATGGATGTTTATTATCATAATAAACATCCGTCCAGTACAACATCCCGTGTCTGTCTACTTTTCTCCACATACTGTCAGATTGGTTTCTTCTTTTTACTCCCATATATATATTATATATATTATATATATTGTATACAAACATATATCATACATGCACATTATATATATATATATATATATATATATATATATATATGAAATGAACAACTGATAAACCTAATTGAAAACTCATTAGCCATGTGCCCTCACCATATAATAATAATTCATCATGTATATGAAAAAATTCAAGTGAATTTAACCAGATGATGATTTTCACACAACAAATGGACTTGTCACTTTTACCTGTGCATACATATTATACATCCTCACCGGATGACCCATACTTGTTACCTTGTGTCAAGTTCTACCTGTAGGGTAAATACTTTATATATATATAATATAAACACAAACATATTATATATTTTATATAAAGACACATATATTACATACAAAGGCATTATATAATTAATATATATATATATAATATATATATATATATATATGTGTGTGTGTGTGTGTGTGAGAAATGTGAGGAGGTTAATCCGACAATATGTGGAGAAAGGTAGACAAACACGGGATCGAGTTTCCATAACATCCCGTGTTTGTCTACTTTTCTCCACATATATATATAATATATTATGTACATACTTACACATTATATACGCATACTTTATATATATATATATATATATATATATATATATATATATATATATATACATATGAGTATGAAAAGGTGGAATGAAAACATCACACAATGCTGTTAAAGACAAAACAATTTATAATATAATTCCACCTTTTCATACTCATACTGTCGGATTCATTTACTTTCTTTTAACTTAACTTTATATATATATATATATATATATATATATATATATATTATATATATATATATATGCATATTTCATATATATCTATCATATACATACACATTATATACACATACTTTATATTATATACATACTTATACACATATTATACACACATACTTTATATTATGTACATACACGTATCATACACACATACTTTATACATAAATATAGTATACACACACACACACATATATTATACACACTTACTATACACACAAACTATACACACATATATATAATATACACACATTATATGTATTATACACATACTAAACACATATATATAATATACACACATACTCTACACACTATATATATATACATATCATACACAGATTATATATTATACACACACCCTACACAAATACTTTATATAATATAAACATACTATACAC
Source organism: Doryteuthis pealeii (assembly GCA_023376005.1). Taxonomy (NCBI): domain Eukaryota; kingdom Metazoa; phylum Mollusca; class Cephalopoda; order Myopsida; family Loliginidae; genus Doryteuthis; species Doryteuthis pealeii. The sequence goes on along the minus strand of CM042170.1, from coordinate 74,701,385 downwards.
ACATATATTATACACACATTATACCACACATACTTTATATACATATATATATATATATATATATACTATACACACATTATATATATCATACACATACTTTATATATGTATTATACACACATACTATATATATATATACTATACACACACACTACATATATATACGCACATACTTTATATATATATTATACACACACACTAAACACATTATACGCACATACTTTTATATATATATATATATATATATACACACACACATTTTATATATATATACACACACACATATTCTATACTTATACACACATATATATATAATTATTATACACATACACATTATATATCATATACACATACTTATATAATGGTTTAAGAATAGAAGAAAAATAAACCACAGAAAAGTGCGTGACAGAACAGAATCTATGAAATGTTAGTTATCAACTGAAAATAAAGCAAGTAAATTTTCGTTTACCTACCTGAGCAAAAAGGTAGAAATTAAGAGTCCACATAGACACAAAGATGTCGGTAAAGGTAAGTAAAATCAGTTTTTCAACCCTCAAAAAAAAAAAAGAACGGTAAATAAAATAAAAAAAAGCACACCGAAATGTACACGTGTGTATGTAAAGAAATACTATTTGTTTTTCTTTGTTTCTTTTTTGTTTTTTTCTTTCTCCTTTTCTTTACGTCTTAAAGATCCGACAGATATTTTAAACAGGTAAAAAGTCCCGTAGCACGCGTCTCGTTAGATACGTATGTGTGTGTGTGTGTGTGTATGGGGGAGGGGTTGGGTTAATTTCTCTCACACTCTTACTTTCGCTCTCTCGCTTTCACCCTCTGTCAGTCCTATAACTTCCTACTCTCTGTTTTTCTCTTAGTCTATCTACCTCTTTCCTCTCTTAAGTTGTCACATTTCAAACGTAGGCAGAGAAAATGAATGGATCTAAAAATTAAGTCGGTTTGTCTCGGTGAGTGGAGAAATTGACGTGAAGGGTGGGTACAGGAGAGAGAGAGAGAGAGAGAGAGAGAGACGGAGAGGAGTGAGTACAGGAGCAGGGTTAATGTAACTAAGACAGGGAGGGGGAGAAATGAACTGTGATAGAGAGAGAAAGAGTTTTTACATAAAGGAAAATACAATGATAGAGATAGAGAGATAGATAGATAGATAGATAGAGAGAGAGAGAGAGAGAGAGAACGTCCAGAGACGGAGAGAGGGAGAGAAACAGACAGATAGACAGAAACTTCCCAGAGAGAGGGAGAGAAGAAGAAAAACGTCCCAGAGAGAGAGAGAGAGAGAGAGAGAGAGAGAGAGAGAGAGAGAGAGAGAGAGAGAGACGTTCCAAAGAGAGAAAGTTTCCAGACAGAGAAAGAAAAAGGTTTCAGAGAGAGACAGACAGACAGACAGACAGGCAGGCAGACAGGCAAATAGAGAGAGAGAGAGAGAGAGAGAACGTCCCAGAAAGAGAAAAAAAGGAGAAAAACGTTCCAGAGAAAGTAAACGTCCAGAGAGAGAGAGAGAGAGAGAGAGAGAGAGAGAGAGAGAGAGAGAGAGAGAAACGTCCCAGAAAAAGAAAAAAAGGAGAAAAACGTTCCAGAGAAAGTAACGTCCAGAGAGAGAGAGAGAGAGAGAGAGAGAGAGAGAGAGAGAGAGAGAGAAGAGAAACGTCCAGAAAGAGAAAAAAAGGAGAAAAAGTTCCAGAGAAGAAAGAAGTAAAACGTCCAGAGAGAGAGAGAGAGAGAGAGAGAAAGAAAGAAAGAAGAAATAGAGATTAATAAAAGGAAAGAAGAGAGAGGTAGAAAGAAAGAAAGAAAGAAAGAAAGAAAGAGAGAAATATTCACGGGGGGGAGAAGGAAAATAACGCTAGAAAGAGAAGAGAGAGAGAGAGAGAAACGGGGGAGGTATATACATAAACTCAATGAAGGCACAACATTTAGGGAAAACGAAAAAAAAGAAAAAGAAAAAAAGTCGGAGGGGGGTAGAGGGAGAAAGTGCGGAGGAGGAGGTGGAGGAGGGGGCGGTGGAGGAGGGGGGGTACGAGTACCTGACTACGGAGTCCGTAAAAACCGTTCGGGGAGCTGCTGAACACCTAAGTGAGTTGTAGTAGTAAAGGTGGATAAATGGGTAGGGTGGCTGAAGGTGATGAGGGGTGGAGGTGGAGATGGTGTGTGTGTGGGTGGGTGGGTGGCTGGTGGGGGGTGGGGGTGCGAGCAAGCACGTAGGTAACAGTGTAAACATATAAGTATTGATTGCACGGAGCTTCGAGGCAGGATCGACAGATTTTATTTTTTATTTCTTATTTTTATTATTATTATTCGGTGGATAAAGGCGAGAAACGATGAAGGTATCTCCAGTTTAGTTGTGTCTAAATCAGTGCATTTAGAAGAAAGGGGGAGGAAGGTGATGAGGAAAGGGATGAGGAGAGAAGAAGAAGAAGAGAGGGGGGAGTGGATGAAGAGAAAAGCAGAAAGGGGGAGTGCATGGGAGAGAGAGAGGAGAGGAAATAGTCGAGAAAGAGAAAGAGAAAAAGGTGAATAAAGAAAGGGGATGAAGAGGAGAGGGATGAGGAGAGAAGAAGAGGGGGAGTGAATGAAGAGAAAAGCAGAAAGGGGGAGTGCATGGGAGAGAGAGGAGGGGAAAGAGGCGAGAAAGAGAAAGAGAAAAAGGTGAATAAAGAAAGGGGATGAGGAGAGAGGGGGGTGAATGAAGAGGAAAGAGAGAGAAAAGCAGAAAGGGGGAGTGCATGGGAGAGGAAGAGAGAGAGAAAGAGAGGAGGGAAGAGAGAAAGAGAGGAGGGAAAAGAGAAAGTGAAAGAGAGAGGGGATGAGAAAGAGAGGAGGGGAAAGAGAGAAAGAGAGGAGGGAAAGAGAAAGAGAAAGAGGGGATGAGAAAGAGAGGAGGGGAGAAGAGAGAAAGAGAAAGAGGAGGGATGAGAAGAGAGGAGGGGAGGGAAGAGAGAAAAGAAAGAGGGGGATGAGAAAGAGAGGAGGGGGGAAGAGAGAAAGAGAAAGAGGGGGATGAGAAAGAGAGGAGGGAGGGAAGAGAGAAAGAGAAAGAGGGGGATGAGAAGAGAGGAGGGAGGGAAGAGAGAAAGAGAAAGAGAGGGGATGAGAAAGAGAGGAGGGGAGGGAAGAGAGAAAGAGAGGGGGGATGAGAAAGAGAGGAGGGGAGGAAGAGAGAAAGAGAAAGAGGGGATGAGAAAGAGAGGAGGGGAGGGAAAAGAGAAAGAGAGGAGGGAGGGGAAAGAGCAAGAGACAAAAAAGGTGAATAAAGAAAGGAGATGAAGAGGAGAGGGATGCGGAGAGAAGAAGAGAGAGAGGGAGTGAATGAAGAGGAAAGAGAGAGAGAAAAAAACAGAAATGGGGAGTGCATAGGAGAAGAAGAGAGAGAGGGAGGGGAAAGAGGGGAAAAGAGAAAAAGTGAATAAAGAGAGAAGAGAGAGAGAGGGGGGGAGAGAGAAAAGGTGAATAGAGAGAGGGAAAGAGACAGGAGGGTGAATAAAGAGGAACGAGAGAGAAAGAAAGGGGGAGTACACGGGAGAGAGAGAGACAGGAGGGGAAAGAGGTAAAAAGAGAGTGAGAAAAGGTGAATAAAGAGAGACAGAGAGAGGGGAGACGGGAGGGGTGAATGAAGAAGAAATAGAGGGAAAAACAGAAATAGGAAGTGCACGAGAGAGAGAGAGAGGGGGGAAGAGGCAAAAAGAGAAAGACAAAAGGTGAATAAAGAGAGAGGAGGGATGGGAACAAAGAGAGAAGTAGGGAAAGAGGAGAGGGAAGAGGGAGATGATAGTCATTGGGGTGGTCTATAGTCAGTATCAGCCAATCAGCGAGGGAGCCTATCCCTTTTTCACTATCGCTAGACCAAGGAGATTATTTTAGCGTTTGAGGTGGCGTGACACACCTACCGTCAGCTCCTAACATTAACGCACAAATCCCTGTGCTACTCATATGCTGAGTTGACGAGGGCCGGTATCGAACTAGGAACCTTGTGGTTTCTAGCCGAACCCGGCCCTATAAAGAGAAGAGAGAGAGAGAGAGAGAGAGAGAGAGAGAGAGAGAGAGAGAGAGAGAAGGGGAAATGCATGGGAGAAAGAGAAAAGAGGAAAAGGAAGAGATGGAGAGATAAATAAAAAGAAAGAGAGAGAGAGAGAGAGAGGAAGGGAGGAAGAGAGGAAGAGAAGGATAAATAAAGAGAAAAGAGAGAAAAGTGGAAAGGATAGAGAGGAGAAAGAAACAGAGGGAGAAATGAATAAAAAGGAAAGAAGAGAGAGGTAGAGAGAGAAAGGCAGAAGGCGAAGAACATTGGAGAGAGAGAGAGAGGAATAAAAAGAGAAGAAGAGAAGAAGAAATGGAGAGAGAGAGAGAGAGAGAGAGAGAGAGAGAGAGAGAGAGAGAAACAAAAGTTTATACTGGTGAGGGAGAGAGGGAGATGGAGATGAATAAAAAGGAAAGAGAAAGAGAGAGGTAAATAAAAAAGAGAAAGAGGCGAATAATGAGGAAAGAGAGAGATAGGGAAAGTGCTAAGGAGTGAGAGGAAAATCAGGAATATATATATATATATATAGATAGAGAGAGAGAGAGGGGGGGGTAACTAAAAAGAGATGAATAATGAGGAAAGAGAGAGAAAAGCAGTAGGGAAACTGCTAGGGAGAGAGAGAAAAATCTGGAATTTGGAGAGAGAGAGAGAGAAGAGAGAGAGAGAGAGAAAGTGAGAGAGAGAAAGAGAGAGAGAGAAAGTGAGAGAGAGAAAGTGAGAGAGAGAGAAAGAGAGAAAGACAGAGAGAGAGAAAGAGAGAGAAAGACAGAGAGAGAGAAAGAGAGAAAGAGAGAGAGAAAGAAAGAGAGAGAGAGAGAGGGGTATCTAAAATAAGAAGAGATGAATAATGAGGAAAGAGAGAGAAAAGCAGTAGGGAAACTGCTAGGGAGAGAGAGGAAAATCAGGAAAATGGAGAGAAAGGGAAAGAGAGAGAAAGAGAAGAGAGAGAAAGAGAGAGAGAGAAAGAAAAAGAGAGAGAAAGACAGAGAGAGAGAGAAAGAGAGAGAGAGAGAGAGAGAGAGAGAGAGGGGGGGGGTATCTAAATAAGAAGAGATGAATAATGAGGAAAGAGAGAGAAAAGCAGTAGGGAAACTGCTAGGGAGAGAGAGGAAAATCAGGAAAATTGAGAGATAGAGAGAGAGAGAGAGAGAGAGAGAGAGAAAGAAAAGAGAGAGAGAGAAAAAGGGAGAGAGAGAAAAGGGAAAGAGAGAAAAAGGGAAAGAGAGAGAGAAAGAGAAAGAGACAGAGAAAGAAAGGTAACTAAAAAAGAGGAGGTGAATAATTAGGATAGAGAAAGAAATCAGTAGGGATATTGCTAGGGAGAGAGAGAGAGAGAAAAAACAGGAAAATGGAGAGAGAGAGAGAGAGAGAGAGAGAAAGGGAAAGAGAGAGAAAGGGAAAGACAGAGAGAAAGAGAAAGGGAAAGAGAGAGAGAAAGAGAAAGGGAAAGAGAGGGAGAGAGAAAGAGAAAGGGAAAGAGAGGGAGAGAGAGAAAGAGGAGGTAGAGAGAGAGAGTAGAGAGGAGAGAGAGGGAGAGAGGGACATACAATGAAAGGTAGAGATGGAAGGAAAAAAGAAAGAGAAGGAGAATAACCAATAAGAGAGAAAGCATTGTTTTTAGGGGGGTTTTTTTTGTCCTTTCTGTCTTTCTGGCGTTAATTTAAAAATGCAACCCCCGACCCGTGCATTCTTTCTTCATCCAATTTACTTTAGATTCGCTACAGATTTCTCTTTCTCTTTTCTTCACCTCCTAAATCTCATTCCGTCCACCTTAACACGAATTCTCAAATCGGCTACGAAATTAATTTACGAGTTTGTAGAACCTTTCAATATAAAAGGTGTAATAACAAAAGAGTGGTATTATCTAGACCAGTGGTTCATAATGTAGGGCAATTTGATTTTTAAGATGTGTGTTTGTGGGGGGGGGGGAGCAATTTGTTTTTTTAAGGGGGGCAATTGAGACTAAACAAGGTCTGTATCCAAATATAGAAAGTTTCTCTCTTAATTAGCTTCTGTCTTTTGTTGATTTCATTTTTGCTTTTCATAGATGACTTGTTTTTTTGAAGCTTGTTTAAAACCATAGGTACTAAAAAAGTTTGTGTTGTAAATCCCGAGTGCTTTCACGACCATTGTTATGGTCGACTTGGGCCAAAAAGGGTAAGTGTTCGTATTGAAAGTAGGGAGTCACCCGTTGTAAGGATTAAAGTTCTAAATGCCAAACAAAGCCTTCACGAAACGTTTCCATCACGTCGGGGTATCACCAGTTGTAAGATTCAAAGTGATAATACTTGAAGATATAACTCTTTGAAGGACGAAACATTTTATATACACAGCACAAGAATTAAACAGGGTACATAATACATAGAGGTGTACATAAACATACATACAAAAGTAGAGAGAATGACACATTCATGAATGGTAAAAAGATAAACATAAAAGCCACAGACATAAGACTAGGAATAGTCCATACTGTGTGAATCACTTACAGTAATGTAAGGGGGGCCAAAGCCCCAACGAGAGGGGGGTAGACCAGAGTCTAACCCATAGTGGTGTCTCGTGGGTCGAGCAGGCAAAGAGAAAGAGACGTTCAAACCAGCCGCTTAAATATAACAGGCCCCTAGCGGGAACCAGCAAACTAAACGGGCAGACAACTCTGCAGGCAAATACAAAAGTAACGCCACAGTACCACCAAAATAGGTCACCTGATCAGTTTAGGCCATACAGAAGGAAGAAACGTAAATATTTTTGAACTTTTAAATCTCGCAAAAAAAAGAATAACAATCGTAAAGAGTTATTACAAAGAAAAACAGTTAATTCAAAGATCAAATTATCCGATCGGGGAAAATTACTCAACGTTATCTTGAAAAATAAGTAAAACAGTCCATTTTTATTTTTACAACAGGGTCAGTTTCTTTATTGATATTTTCTTAGCAGAATTCTGTATTCATCGTTCTTTTACTAAAAAGTTAATTCAAAGATCAAATTATCTGATCGGGGAAAATTACTCAACGTTATCTTGAAAAATAAGTAAAACAGTCCATTTTTATTTTTAGAACAGGGTCAGTTTCTTTATTGATATTTTCTTAGCAGAATTCTGTATTCATTGGTTCTTTTACTAAAAAGCTATCGCATTGAGACTTATAAAAATCTTCTGATATAATTATTCAGACTCTTATCTTTATAGAAAAAAAAGTAAAAATCTTTTTTTGTTGGTTCATTTTTTCATATTTCATAGAATAAAATGGGGGGGGGGGTAGATCTCATAAAAAAAATATTTCCCCTAATATATTTTAGGAAAAAAACTTGTAAGTTCCTCCATGATTGCAAATGGACGGTTCTCAGTATCAGTGCTTAAGTAGTCAACCAACCACACATTACAACTGTTGATTGGTGGTGGAATAAACCACGTGACCGCCCAGTCTATAAATTCAGGTGGTGTGTTGCAGGACACCTTATATATCACAATATTTCTACATTTTTTCTATTATTATTATTTCATTTCATTTTGTTATTTAAAAATAATAATAGATTGAATAATGTACACATGGATAAACTCCTGACCGAAACACATGTAAGTAAAATTGATTAACATATCCTATTTTATCCATTCAATACTTTCTCTCCTTTATTTCTCTTTTCAACATACCATCGGATTCATTTTCATTTTCATTTAATATATATATATATATATAATATATTAAAGAAATGGATACAATAGAAACCTACTCGAGTTTCACCATTAGGATCTTCAGGGTTAAATCCACTGAATTAATCGAGGTACCGATTATTTGCAGCGGCTGCAATTAATCGGTACCTCGATTAATTCAGTGGATTTAACCCTGAAGATCCTTATGGTGAAACTCGAGTAGGTTTCTATTGTATCCATTTCTTTAATAAATTTGCTCTACTTTGTATTGAGCACTTTGTATTTGTTATATTGCCGACTTAACCCCTGGATTCTGTGCACCTCCAACGATCGTGCCCATATTCACCGGTAAGCCACCTTTTATCTTTATAAATACACACACACACATATATATATATATATATATATCACAAACATCGTCTGTTTGTTTACGTCTCGTAAGTTCGTGTAGAGGTCACTTAAGAGGAATATGAATACTACTACTTAACAAAGCGAAGAAAATCTTGCTAAGTCCGTTTGGTGTGGAGGTAAGACACTTGCCTGCTAATTTGACAGACAGGTTTCGAATCACACACGGGGCGGTCTTCGTATCTATAGCTCTGCTGATGAGGCCTAATAGGCCGAAATGTACATACAGAGATTGATTTTTCTCGATTTGTTTAGCCTTACATTTAAATAGTTTAATCCCGCCTAATTAATTATTAATGAATTAAATTTCAAAAAATAGGTTCGACTTCATTTAAGCACATATTCTCCCATATATATATATATTATATATATATATATATATATGCTTGCATAGAATTATAAATAAAGTTCAAGTCACCATAGCAACAACATTCTAGGGTTGGGTTTACTAATAAGAAAGGACTAAAATTACAGCTATTACAAAATAACTTTCTTCGTCTCGGGATCTTTTTATGGTTAGGGGCCACGATGGATGTCATACTGTGTTTGAAAACAAAATGAGAAATCGGTGAGGGGGTGGCACCGGGAGAGATATGTAATTAAGGGACTAAAAAAAGGGGCTGATTAACCCCTTGCAGGCGTACATCAAATACACACACACACAACACCCCCCCCCAAAAAAAAAAACAAATAAACAAACAAAAAGTTTGCATTTGTTTTTTTCTTATTTTGTATTTATTTTTAGCTAAAAAAAAATTTTTTTTTTCTAAATTAACAAACAAAGAAAAAAAATTACAATATTTATTAAATACTATTTTAAAAAATTATATTTTTTTCTTTTCTTATCATCATCATCATCATCATGTCGGGCTGTCAGCGCGGATATCCATGACAATCTCTCTCCATCCGTCCCTATCGCTCATCATTCTCGGGAGGTCCTCTATGCAGCATCCCGCATCCGCACAGAGCTGATCAATGTACGTCTTTGCTGGGTTTTTTTTTTATATATTTATATTTATAACCCATAATTGCACATGCCACAAAAGAATGACATGCAGGAAGCCATGGGTAGCAGCATGGTGGATGTGAGAAATGGCAGATGATCCCATACTGGGACAATGGTGGTGCTCATAGGATGCTGAGCGGAGGAACCCTAAACGGGTCAACGGCCAGGATCAAACAGTTCAATTAGGAAACTACTGCTCCTCATCTCTTTCTCTCTCTCTCTCTCTCTTCTCTCCTTATCTTTCTCTCTTTATCTTTCTTTCTTTTCTCTCTCTCTCTTTCTTTCTCTTTCTCTCTCTCTTTCTCTTTTTTTCTCTCTTTCTCTCTCCTCTTTCACTCTTTCTCTATTTTTCTTTCTCTCTTTCTCTTTCTATGACATCGAAACAATCTTTTTCTTATAATCACTGAATACTAAGTCTGTCATATAATAATTCCTACTGACTGTATCCCATGCGTAAGGGGTATGAAGCCACCCCCCTCTCCAAAAAAGAGGCGTCTTGGTTATAGCACTCATCTGCATCCGATGATGAGGCTCCAGTTCTAGAGTTATATGTATCTACCCAACCCCTCTGCCTGAGCAGGATGCAACATTTTTTTAAATCTGAGTCTACACATTTTTGTATTTAACCAATAGATGTGACCCTAACAGGTACTACCACTCCGGGTCAGAGTGGACCAGGGTGCAATAGTGATGAAGGAGTGCTCTACATTCCCCAGAACTGGAACCTCACCATTAGATAGAGTTTAACGTCATTCCTAAGACATGAAGACCCTCAGTCCCCGCCTTCTAGCACCCATATGATAAAATGGGTTGGGGCAATCATATAGGTGCTAGGGCTTGACATGACCAGTCAATTGACCGCCCGTCTAGCCTAAGGGTCAAAGTGGTGTGTTGCATGTCACGGACTGCTTAGCCACTGTATTGTATAAACAAACTATGTGCAGTCATATGCTTTAAAGTGGAGTATTGCATGTCATGAACTGCTCATCCTTAAGCATCACGGGTCGCCACCCACGGCCAACAGGTGACCCCGTTGGGGGAGTCTTACCCCTCTGCAGAGGTGCAGTTGGTGCATTCTAACGCCCCAGCTGACAGGGCGGGAAGACAATGGTTTATTTTCACACATTACACAATATAAACAATGTCACACAAAACAAAAAAGAACATAATGTTGGTTGTTGCATTAACGTGTGGAGGGTGATCACTAATTAGGACTGAGCCTATTCTAGTAGTGACAACTTCAGTTGTTGTTGTTTTTTGTTCGTTTTTTTTTTTACATAAATTGGAAGTTGATTATAAGTTTACTTATACGTATTAAAAATTTATATTTTGATAAATGATATATATATCTTATTATAATGGAGATTGTGTGTTTTTCTGTCTGTAACCGAAACTATATTCCTACTCAAGTCACAATTCCCTTAGTTATTGACATCACATTCTCCATGATTTTACTTTTATTTAAACTTCAATTATTAATAAAATTATTTTACATTATTAATACTGTTAACTATGTCTACATACTGACAACATGGTATTTTATTTATATATACAACATAATAGTGGTTTACAGTGTGAACGGGAAGGCTAATTTGCATATTAATATTAAAAAATCGAATTTAATAAATATGTGCTTAGTATTATTGATTTCTAACTGTTTGGTTTTATTTTAATGAATATAAGCAAAAATCTCTTCAATAAACCTTAAATGAAATCCATTAACAAGAAAAAATAACTGTCATTTTATTCTTTACTTCCTCTTTTAACTAAATACTTAAATTAGAAAAAATAACAATGAAAGACGAGAGTGATGGAAGAGTAAGTTTCAGTTGTTCTATTTTTTATTATACTCCCTCTGTTTCAAATCTTTTTATCTGCTTTCTTATTTAGTTTCATTAGCCTTTCTGATTTAATACAATATTTTATTACATTAAAACTTAAATACTTGCACCCGGAGGGTGCATATATTTGCTAGTATATATAATTAATAAAGACAAAAGCTTAAAAATTGGTATTATGCAGTTATGGTACCATTTCCACCCATAGGTATCTGAATATACTCATAGGTGGAAATGGTCCCATAACCACATAATATCCGATTTTTAAGCTTTTATCTTTGCTAATTAATATTGCTCTGTTTATATTTCTGCATTTTTCGATAATTTCAAAATATTTAGTGCTGGTTCTTGAGTCGCGTTAGGTGAATCAAATAAGCTATAATTTTTGAAAAATATATTTAAGGATTGCTTCAATCAACCCTCAAACCTGCCGAGAGAGAGAGAGAGAGAGAGAAGGAGGAGGTGGGAGAGAGAGGGGGAGAAAGAGGGGAGAGAGAGGGGGAGAAAGAGAGAAGGAGACACAGAGAGAGCTAGATAGAAAGAGGGAAAGGAGAGAGAGAAGGGAGAAGGAGTGAGAAGGGAGAAGGAGAGAGAAAGGGGGGAATGAGAGAGGGGGAGAAAGAGAGAAGTGAGAAGGAGAGGGAGATAGAGAAAGAGGGAAAGGAGAGAGTAGAGAAAGAAAGAGAGAAGAGAGAAGGGGAGAGAGAGAAAAAGAGGAAGGAGAGAGGGGAGGGGGAAGAAGGGGCAGGGAGAGAGTGAGGAAGAGAGAGAAAGTAAGAGAGAAGGGAGAAGAGGAGAAAGAGAGAGAGAGGGAAGGAGAGAGAGAGACACACACATGGAGAGTGAGGGGGGAAACAGCAAGGGAGGGGGAAGAGAAAGAAAGAGAGATATAGACAGTGGGAAAAAGAGGATAGATAGATAGATAAATAGAGAGAGAGAGAGAGAGAGAGAGAGAGAGAGAGAGAGAGAGAGACCAACTATAAAACTATTAAAAATAGCTCATCAAAAAAAAAAATAAATAAAAGACAAACCCAAAATAAGAGATAAAAACGATAATGACCCAAATTGATCTCCCCTCCCTGTCATCACCGTGGGGTGGGGTATTTACCCCCCCCCTACCACCCGCCGCTGCTGATGGATGCTGAGACATCTTTGAGTCACATTAGTAACTTATGAAAAAAAAAAAAAAAAAAATTGTTTCTTCATCGTCGTTTGCAAAAGTGTCAAATATCATTTCCAGTCGAGCGCATCATTTGACACATTGCGCTGCAAGGAACGATCCGCCACAAAATCAATATAAATTGAAAAATGCGTCATTCCAACCGGATCAACCATTTGTGGAATGCTGAGTTAATCAACAGATTTAAGAATATTTGGAATTCTTTGTCATTATTATTTTCTTTACTATGAAAATCCATAGGACAATGATTTTTACTATGAAAATGCATTGGAAATGATTTTTACTATGAAAATGCATTGAAATGATTTTTACAAATGGAAATGCATTAGAAATGATTTTTACTATGAAAATGCATTGGAAATGATTTTTACAATAAAAATGCATTGGAAATGAATTTTACTATGAAAAAATGCATTGGAAATGATTTTACAAATAAAATGCTTGGAAATGATTTTCATAGTAAAATCATTTCAATGCAATTTTTATTTAAAAATCATTTCCATGCTTTCATAGTAAAAATCATTTCTAATGCATTTCCATTGTAAAAATCATTTCCAATGCATTTTCATAGTAAAAATCATTTCCATGCATTTTCATAAGTAAAAATCATTGTCTATGGATTTTCATGAGTAAAGAAAATAATAATGACAAAGAATTCCAAATATTCTTAAATCTGTTGATTAACTCAGCATTCCACAAAATGGTTGATCCGGTTGGAATGACGCATTTTTCAATTTTATATTGATTTTGTGGCGGATCGTTCCTTGCAGCGCAATGTGTCAAATGATGCGCTCGACTGGAAATGATATTTGAACACTTTTGCAAACGACGATGAAGAAACAATTTTTTTTTTTTTTTTTTTTCATAAGTTACTAATGTGACTCAAGATGTCTCAGCATCCATCAGCGGCGGGTGGTAGGGGGGGGGGTAAATACCCCACCCCACGGTGATGACAGGGAGGGGAGATCAATTTGGGTCATTATCGTTTTTATCTCTTATTTTGGGTTTGTCTTTTATTTAATTTTTTTTTTGATGAGCTATTTTTAATAGTTTTATAGTTGGTCTCTCTCTCTCTCTCTCTCTCTCTCTCTCCTCTCTCTCTCTATTTATCTATTCTATCTATCCCTCTTTTTCCCACTGTCTAATATCTCTCTTTCTTCTCTTCCCCTCCCTTGCTGTTTCTCCCCCCTCACTCTCCATGTGTGTGTCTCTCTCTCTCCTTCTCCCCTCTCTCTCTCTTTCTCTCCTCTTCTCCCTTCTCTCTTATTTTCTCTCTCTTCCTCACTCTCTCCCTGCCCCTTCTTCCCCCTCCCTCTCCTTCCCTCTTTTTCTCTCTCCCCTCTCTCTTCTCTCTTTCTTTCTCTACTCCTCTCCTTTCCCTCTTTCTCTATCTCCCTCTCTTCTCACTTCTCTCTTTCTCCCCTCTCTCATTCCCTTTCTCTCTCCTTCTCCCTTCTCACTCCTTCTCCCTTCCTCTCTCCTTTCCCCTTTCATATCTAGCTCTCTCTGTGTCTCCTTCTCTCTTTTCTCCCCCTCTCTCTCCCCTCTTTCTCCCTCTCTCTCCCACCTCCTCCTTCTCTCTCTCTCTCTCTCTCTCGGCAGGTTTGAGGGTTGATTGAAGCAATCCTTAAATATATTTTTCAAAATTATAGCTTATTTGATTCACCTAACGCGACTCAAGAACCAGCACTAAATATTTGAAATTATCGAAAAATGCAGAATATAAACAGAGCAATATTAATTAGCAAAGATAAAAGCTTAAAAATCGGATATTATGTGGTTATGGGACCATTTCCACCTATGAGTATATTCAGATACCTATGGGTGGAAATGGTACCATAACTGCATAATACCAATTTTTAAGCTTTTGTCTTTATTAATTTATATTACTAGCAAATATATGCACCCTCCGGGTGCAAGTATTTAAGTTTTAAATGTAATAAAATATTGTTTAAATCAGAAGGCTAATGAAACTAAATAAGAAAGCAGATAAAAAGATTTGAAACAGAGGAGTATATAAAAAATAGAACAACTGAAACTTACTCTTCCATCACTCTCGTCTTTCATTGTTATTTTTTCTAATTTAAGTATTTAGTTAAAAGAGGAAGTAAGAATAAAATGACAGTTATTTTTTTCTGTTAATGGATTTCATTTAAGGTTTATTGAAGAGATTTTTGCTTATATTCATTAAAAATAAAACCAAACAGTTAGAAATCAATAATACTAAGCACATATTTATTAAATTCGATTTTTTTAATATTAATATGCAAATTAGCCTTCCGTTCACACTGTAACCACTATTATGTTGTATATATAAATAAATACAATGTTGTCAGTATGTAGACATAGTTACAGTATTAATAATGTAAAATAATTTTATTAATAATTGAAGTTTAAATAAAAGTAAAATCATGGAGAAATGTGATGTCAATAACTAAGGGAATTGTGACTTGAGTAGGAATATAGTTTCGGTTACAGACAGAAAAACACACAATCTCCATTATAATAAGATATATATTCATTTATCAAAATATAAATTTTTAATACGTATAAGTAAACTTATAATCAACTTCCAATTTATGTAAAAAAAAAAACGAACAAAAAACAACACAACTGAAGTTGTCACTACTAGAATAGGCCTCAGTCCTAATTAGTGATCACCCTCCACACGTTAATGCAACAACCAACATTATGTTCTTTTTTTGTTTTGTGTGACATTGTTTATATTGTGTATGTGTGAAAATAAACCATTGTCTTCCGCCCTGTCAGCTGGGGCGTTAGAATGCACCAACTGCACCTCTGCAGAGGGGTAAGACTCCCCCAACGGGGTCACCTGTTGGCCGTGGGTGGGCGACCCGTGATGCTTAAGGATGAGCAGTTCATGACATGCAATACTCCACTTTAAGCATATGACTGCACATAGTTTGTTTATACAATACAGTGGCCAGTCCGTGACATGCAACACACACCATTTGACCCTTAGGCTAGACGGGCGGTCAATTGACTGGTCATGTCAAGCCCTAGCACCTATATGATTGCCCCAACCCATTTTATCATAATGGGTGCTAGGCGGGGACTGAGGGTCTTCATGTCTTAGGAATGACGTTAACTCTATCTAATGGTGAGGTTCCAGTTCTGGGGATGTAGAGCACTCCTTCATCACTATTGCACCTGGTCCACTCTGACCCGGAGTGGTAGTACTGTTAGGGTCACATCTATTGGTTAAATACAAAAATGTGTAGACTCATTTAAAAAAATGTTGCATCCTGCTCAGGCAGAGGGGTTGGGTAGATACATATAACTCTAGAACTGGAGCTCATCATCGGATGCAGATGAGTGCTATAACCAACGCCTCTTTTTTGGAGAGGGGGTGGGCTTCATACCCTTACGCATGGGATACAGTCAGTAGGAATTATTATATGACAGACTTAGTATTCAGTGATTATAAGAAAAGATTGTTTCGATGTTCATAGAAAGAGAAAGAGAGAAAGAAAAATAGAGAAAAGAGTGAAAGAGAGAGAGAGAAAGAGAGAAAAAAGAGAAAGAGAGAGAGAAAGAGAAAGAAAGAGAGAGAGAGAAAGAGAGAGAAAAGATAAAGAGAGAAAGATAAAGGAGAGAAAGAGAGAGAGAGAGAGAGAAAGAGATGAGGAGCAGTAGTTTCCTAATTGAACTGTTTGATCCTGGCCGTTGACCCGTTTAGGGTTCCTCCGCTCAGCATCCTATGAGCACCACCATTGTCCAGTATGGGATCATCTGCCATTTCTCACATCCACCTGCTGCTACCCATGGCTTCCTGCATGTCATTCTTTTGTGGCATGTGCAATTATGGGTTATAAATATAAATATATAAAAAAACCCAGCAAAGACGTACATTGATCAGCTCTGTGCGGATGCGGGATGCTGCATAGAGGACCTCCCGAGAATGATGACGATAGGGAGGATGGAGAGAGATTGTCATGGATATCCGCGCTGCAGCCCGACATGATGATGATGATGATGATAAGAAAGAAAAAATATAATTTTTAAAAATAGTATTTAATAAATATTGTAATTTTTTTTTTCTTTGTTTGTTAATTTAGAAAAAAAAAAATTTTTTTTTAGCTAAAATAAATACAAAATAAGAAAAAAAAAATGCAAACTTTTTGTTTGTTTATTTGTTTTTTTTTTTGGGGGGGGGGTTGTGTGTGTGTGTGTATTTGATGTACGCCTGCAAGGGTTAATCAGCCCTTTTTTTAAGTCCCTTAATTACATATCTCTCCCGGTGCCACCCCCTCACCGATTTCTCATTTTGTTTTCAACACAGTATGACATCCATCGTGGCCCCTACCATAAAAAGATCCCGAGACGAAGAAAGTTATTTTGTAATAGCTGTAATTTTAGTCCTTTCTTTTAGTAAACCCAACCCTAGAATGTTGTTGCTATGGTGACTTGAAATTTATTTATAATTCTATGCAAGCATATATATATATATATATATATATATATATATATATGGGAGAATATGTGCTTAAATGAAGTCGACCTATTTTTTGAAATTTAATTCATTAATAATTAATTAGGCGGGGATTAAACTATTTAAATGTAAGGTAAACAAATCGAGAAAAATCAATCTCTGTATGTACATTTCGGCCTATTAGGCCTCATCAGCAGAGCTATAGATACGAAGACCGCCCCGTTGTGTGATTCGAAAACCTGTCTGTCAAATTAGCAGGCAAGTGTCTTACCTCCACACCAAACGGACTTAGCAAGATTTTCTTCGCTTTGTTAAGTAGTAGTATTCATATTCCTCTTAAGTGACCTCTACACGAACTTACGAGACGTAAACAAACAGACGATGTTTGTGATATATATAATATATATATATATATATATGTGTGTGTGTGTATTTATAAAGATAAAAGGTGGCTTACCGGAGAATATGGGCACGATCGTTGGAGGTGCACAGAATCCAGGGGTTAAGTCGGCAATATAACAAATACAAAGTGCTCAATACAAAGTAGAGCAAATTTTTAAAGAAATGGATACAATAGAAACCTACTCGAGTTTCACCATAAAGGATCTTCAGGGTTAAATCCACTGAATTAATCGAGGTACCGATTAATTGCAGCCGCTGCAAATAATCGGTACCTCGATTAATTCAGTGGATTTAACCCTGAAGATCCTAATGGTGAAACTCGAGTAGGTTCTATTGTATCCATTTCTTTAATATATATATAATATATATATATAAAATGAAAATGAAAATGAATCCGATGGTATGTTGAAAAGAGAAATAAAGGAGAGAAAGTATTGAATGGATAAAATAGGATATGTTAATCAATTTTACTTACATGTGTTTCGGTCAGGAGTTTATCCATGTGTACATTATTCAATCTATTATTATTTTTAAATAACAAAATGAAATGAAATAATAATAATAGAAAAATGTAGAAATATTGTGATATATAAGGTGTCCTGCAACACACCACCTGAATTATAGACTGGGCGGGTCACGTGGTTTATTCCACCACCAATCAACAGTTGTAATGTGTGGTTGGTTGACTACTTAAGCACTGATACTGAGAACCGTCCATTTGCAATCATGGAGGAACTTACAAGTTTTTCCTAAAATATATTAGGGGAAATATTTTTTTTTATGAGATCTAACCCCCCCCCCATTTTTTCTATGAAATATGAAAATGAACCAACAAAAAAAAAAGATTTTAACTTTTTTTCTATAAAGATAAGAGTCTGAATATTATATCAGAAGATTTTTTAAGTCTCAATGCGATAGCTTTTTAGTAAAGACCAATGAATACAGAATTCTGCTAAGAAAAATATCAATAAAGAAACTGACCCTGTTCTAAAAATAAAAATGGACTGTTTTACTTATTTTCAAGATAACGTTGAGTAATTTTCCCCGATCAGATAATTTGATCTTTGAAATTAACTTTTTAGTAAAAGAACGATGAATACAGAATTCTGCTAAGAAATATCAATAAAGAAAACTGACCCTGTTGTAAAAATAAAATGGACTGTTTTACTTATTTTCAAGATAACGTTGAGTAATTTTCCCGATCGGATATTTGATCTTTGAATTAACTGTTTTCTTTGTAATAACTCTTTACGATTGTTATTTTTTTTTTTTGCGAGATTTTAAAAAAAAAAGTTCAAAATATTTACGTTTCTTCCTTCTGTATGGCCTAAACTGATCAGGTGACCTATTTTGGGTGGTACTGTGGCGTTACTTTTGTATTTGCCTGCAGAGTTGTCTGCCCGTTTAGTTTGCTGGTTCCCGCTAGGGGCCTGTTATATTTAAGCGGCTGGTTTGAACGTCTCTTTCTCTTTGCCTGCTCGACCACGAGACACCACTATGGGTTAGACTCTGGTCTACCCCCTCTCGTTGGGGCTTTGGCCCCCTTACATTACTGTAAGTGATTCACACAGTATGGACTATTCCTAGTCTTATGTCTGTGGCTTTTATGTTTATCTTTTTACCATTCATGAATGTGTCATTCTCTCTACTTTTTGTATGTATGTTTATGTACACCTCTATGTATTATGTACCCTGTTTAATTCTTGTGCTGTGTATATAAAATGTTTCGTCCTTCAAAGAGTTATATCTTCAAGTATTATCACTTTGAATTCTTACAACTGGTGATACCCCGACGTGATGGAAACGTTTCGTGAAGGCTTTGGTTTGGCATTTAGAACTTAATCCTTACAACGGGTGACTCCTACTTTTTCAATACGAACACTTACCCTTTTTGGCCCAAGTCGACCAATAACAATGGTCGTGAAAAGCACTCGGGATTTACACACAAACTTTTTTTAGTACCTATGGTTTTAAACAAGCTTCAAAAAACAAGTCATCTATGAAAAGCAAAAATGAAAATCAACAAAAGACAGAAGCTAATTAAGAGAAGAAACTTTCTTATTTTGGATACAGACCTTGTTTAGTTCCAATTGCCCCCCTTAAAAAACAAATTGCTCCCCCCCCACAAACACACATCTTAAAAACAAATTGCCCTACATTATGAACCACTGTCTAGATATACACTCTTTTGTTATTACACCTTTTATATATGAAAGGTTCTACAAACTCGAAATTAATTTCTAGCCGATTTGAGAATTCGTGTTAAGGTGGACGGAATGAGATTTAGGAGGTGAAGAAAAGAGAAAGAGAAATCTGTAGCGAATCTAAAGTAAATTGGATGAAGAAAGATGCACGGGTCGGGGTTGCATTTTTAAATTAACGCCAGAAAGAAGAAAGGACAAAAAACCGCCCTAAAAAATGCTTTCTTCTTATTGGTTATTCTCTTCTCTTTCTTTTTTCCTTCCATCTCTACCTTTCATTGTATGTCCCTCTCTCCTCTCTACCTCCTCTTTCTCTCTCTACCTCCTTTTCTCTTACCTCCTTTTCTCTCTCTCCTCTCTTTTCCTTTCTCTTCTCTCTCCTTCTTTCCTTCTCTTTCCTCTCTTCTCTTTCGCCTTTCTCTTTCTCTCTGTCTTTTCCCTTTCTCTCTCTTTCCCTTTCTCTCTTCTCTCTCTCTCTCTCTCTCCATTTTCCTGTTTTTTCTTCTCTCTCTCTTCCCTAGCAATATCCCTACTGATTTTCTTTCTCTATCCTAATTATTCACCTCCTCTTTTAGTTACCTTTCTTTCTCTGTTCTTTCTCTTTCTCTCTCTCTCTTTCCCTTTTCTCTCTCTTCCTTTTTCTCTTCTCTCCCTTTTTTTCTCTTCCTCTCTTTTTCTTTCTCTCTCTCTCCTCCTCTCTCTCTCTCTCTTATCTCTGCAATTTTCTGATTTTCCTCGCTCTCCCTAGCAGTTTCCTACTGCTTTTCTCTCTCTTTCTCATTATTCATCTCCTTCTTATTTAGATACTCACTGAGCAAGCAACGAAGAGAGAGAGAAACAAAAGTTTATACTGGTGGGGAAGAGAGGGAGATGGAATGAATAAAGTAAGGAAAGAGAAGAGAGAGCGTTAAATTTAAAAAAGAGAAATGAGGTCGAATAATGAGGAAAGAAGAGATCAGGGAACAGTTGCTAGGAGTTGAGAGGAAATCAGGAATATATATATATACATTATTAGATAGAGAGAGAGAGAGGGGGGGGTTAACTAAAAAAGAAGATGAAATAATGAGGAAACGAGAGAGAAAAGCAGTAGGGAATCTGCCTAGGGAGAGAGCGAAAAATCTCGGAATTTGGAGAGAGGACGAGAGAAAGAGAGAGAGAAGAGAAGAAGTGAGAGAGAGAACCAGAGAGAGAGAGATAAGAAAGTGTAGCAGAGAGGAAAGTGAAGAGGAGAAGAAAGAGTAGAGAAGACAGAGAGAGTAGATAGAGAGAAAGACAAGAAGAGAGAGAAAGAGAGAAAGAAGCAGCCACTGCAACGAATATGAGCAGAGAGAGAGAGAGGGGGGGTATACCTAATAGAAGAGATGAATAATGAGGAAAGAGCCAGAGAAAAGCGTAGGGAACTGCTAAGGGAGAGAGAGGAAAATCAGGAAAATGGAGAGAACAGGGAAGAGAGAGAGAAAGAGAGAGACGAGAGAAAGAGAGAGAGAGAAAGAAAAGAGAGAGAAGACAGAGAGAGAGAGAAAGAGAGACGAGCAGAAGAGAGAGAGAGCAGAGAGGGGCAGGAGGGTTACTGTCTAAATAGAGAGTTTAGATATATTATAAGAGGGGATAAGAAGAAGAGAAAAAAGCAGTAGGAGATAAAATCTTTGTGAGTGCCGTTAAGATGGAGAAAGGTCAGAGGAAATAATACATGGAGAAATGAGAGATATAGAGAAGAGAAGTAGAGCAGAGAGGGAGAGAGAAAGAAAAAGAAGAGAGAAAAAGGGAGGAAGAGAATAAAGGGAAGAGAAACCAGGGAAAGAGAGAGAGAGAAAGAGAAAGACGACCAGAAGAAAGCAAAGGTTACTTTAAAAGAGGAGGTGAATTAATTAGATAGAGAAAGAAATCAGTAAGGGATATTGCCTAGCGGAGAGAGATAAAGAGGAGAAAATCAAGGAAAATGGAGAGAGAGGCAGAGAGAGAGAGGTGAAAGGGAAAGGAGAGAGAAAGGGAAAGACAGTAGAGAAAGAGAATAGGGAAGAGAGAGAGAGAGAAAGATGAAAGGGAAAGAGAGGGAAGAGAGAAAGAGAAAGGGAAAGAGTAGGGAGAGAAGAGAGAGGAGGTAGAGAGAGAAAGTAGGAGGTAGAGAGAGAAAGAGGAGGTAGACGAGGGAGAGAGGGGGACATCATGAAAGGTAGAGATTGGATAGAGAACAAAAGAAAGAGAAGAATAACATAAGAGAGAAAGCATTTGTTTTTAGGAGAGGTTTTTTTTGATCCTTTCTTGTGCTTTCTCTGGCGTTAATTTAAAAATGCAACCCCCGCCCGTGCATATCTTTTCTTCATCCATATTTACTTTAGATTCGCTAAACCTGATTTCTCATTTCTCATTTTCTCACCTCCTAAATCTCATTCCGTCAACCTTTAAGCACGATCTCAATTCAGCTACGAAATTACATTTACGAGTTTGTAGAACCTTTCAAATATAAAGGTGTAATAACAAAAGAGTGGGTATTATCTAGACCAGGGTTTCATAATGTAGGGCAATTCTGGGATTTTTAAGATGTGTGGTCTTGTGGGGGGGGGGGGCATTTGTTTTTTTAAGGGGGGCAATTGGGAGACTAAACAAGGTCGTGGTATGCCAAATATAGAAGTTTCTCTCTTAAATTAGCTTCTGTCTTTGCTGAATTTCAATTTTGCTATTTTCATAGATGACTTGTTTTTTGAAGCTTGTTAATAAACCTAAGTTAAAAAATAGTTGTGTTGTAAATCCGCAGTGCTTTCAACGACCATTGTTATGGTCGACTTGGGCCTAAAAAGGGTAAGTGTTCGTAATTGAAAGTAGGCGAGTCACGCCGTGTACTTAAAGGATAAAGTTTTAAAATGCCTGAAACAAAGTCTTCACGAACGTTTTCCATCACGTCGGGGTATAAGCACCGTTGTAAGATTCACAAGTGATAATATCTTAGAAGATATAAACTCTTTGAAGGACGAATTAACATATTTATAATACCAAGGCGCACAAGAATTTGAAACAGGGTACAGTAATTACTAGAGGTGTACATAATACATACATACAAAATAGAGAAGAATGACGACACTCTGGAATGTAAAAAGGATAACAGACATAAAAGCCCACAGACATAAGACTAGATAGTGCCATTTACTGCTCGTGAATACACTTACAGTAATGTAGGGTGGGCAAACCCAACGAGAGGAGACCGGGGTAGAGCAAGAGTTAACGCCATAATGGTGTCTCGAGTGGGTCCGAGCAGGGCAAAGAGAAAGACGTAAGACAGTTGTCCACAAGCCAGCCGCTTTAAAATATATAACAGGCCCTAGCGGGAACCAGCAAAACTAAACGGGGGGCAGAGCAACTCTGCAGGCATAAATACAAAAGTAACCGCCAATCAGTACCATAACCGAAATATAGGTCACCTGATAGTTAGGCGCGCATACAGAAGAAGAACGTAAAGTAGTTACTTTGCAACCATTTTTTTTTATAAAAATTTTCGCTAAAAAAAAGAAATACATCGAACGAGTTATTACAAAGAAAACAGTATAATTCTAAAGATACAAATTATCTCGAATCTGGGAAATAGATGAAATGATTTGGTGACTTAATTGGCAAGTCTCCGTTATTCGTTGAAGAAATAAGTAAAATCAGTCCATTTTTATGTTTTACAACAGGGTCAAGTTTCTTTATTCGAATTATATTTCTTAGCCACGAAGTTACTGATATTCATCGTTCTTTTTACTAACAAAGTTAATATCAAAGATCAAAAATTTAATCTGATCGTTTGTGGAAATTATCTACCTCTCAAGCGTAATATCAATTGAAAAATATAGTAAAAACAGTCGCAATTTTTAGTTTTTAGAACACGGGTCAGCTTTCTTTATTGATATTTTTCTTGCAGCAGAATTACTGTATTCATTGGTGTCTTTTTAGGCTAAAAAGCTATCGCATTGAGACTTATAAAAATCTTCTGATATAATTATTCAGAGCTCTTATCTTTATTAGAAAAAAAGTAAAAATCTGTTTTTTGTTGAGTTCAATTTTTATTCCATATTTCATAGAATAAATTTGGGGGGGGGGGGTAGATCTCATAAAAAAATATTTCCCCTAATATATTTTAGAAAAAAACTTGTCAAAGTTCCTCCATGATGCCAACTGTGAACGGTTCTCAGTACAGTGCTTAAGTAGCTCCAAACAACACACACATTACAACTGTTGATTGGTGGGGATCAGTGACAGTTGAGACTCACGTGAGCCTCGCAGTCTTATTATGGTTGCTGTGAGACACTTTTTATTGAGTTCAAACATATTTCTACATTTTTTCTATTATTATTATTTCCATTCATTTTGTTATTTGAAAAATAATAATGAGATTGAATAATGTACACCATGGATAAACTCCTGACCGAACCCACAATGTAAGTAAAATTTGATTAACATATCCTTTTATCCATTTCAATACTTTCTCTCGCTTTATTTCTCTTTTCAACATACCATGCGGATTCATGTTTCATTTCATTTTTAATATGATATATATATTATATATTAAACGAAATGGATACAATAGAAACCTACTCGAGTTTCACCATTAGGAATCTTCAAGGGTAATCCACTGAATTAATGCGAGGTTACCCGATTTGCCGGGCTGCAATTAATGGCGGTTACCTCGATTAATCTCAAGTGGATTTAACGGTCTGAAGATCCTTGATGGTGAAACTCGAGTAGGTTCTATTGTATTCCATTTTCTTTAAAATAAATTGCCCTATTTTTTTTATGATAATTTCAGGACGAGCAGTTTGGTATAAATGTTATCAGGTCTGCAACTGGTCTGACTGTAATCCCCTGGATTCTGTGGCCCTCCAATACGACTACAGTAACATGCCAATTTATATGATACAAAACACGTAACGAATGTAATCTGAAGCACCTTATTATCAGTGCTCGAATATTCATTTTATAATACCTATTAATATTGGGAGGTTATTTTTCAGTTAATAAACTATAAGTAATATATTAATCTTAATTCATGATCTATAAAAAATAATTATGGATAAATTTCACAACATCGTCATTGTTGTTATGACATGGGCGTCTCTTAAGCGGTAGTAAACGTTTTCTGTGTAAGAAGGTGCACCATACTGGTAATGAGGAATCAGGTTAGCAATACTGACTTGAGAACTTAACAGCTCAGAGGCGCATAAGATAAATCTTGCTAAAGGTCCGTTTGGTGTGGGAGGTAAGACACTCTATGTGCACTGCTGAATTTGACAAGATCAAAGGTATATTCGGCATGACCCCCCCAGCCGGGGGCGCTTCCTTCATCCCGGGAGAGTGACCTCTTAGGGGGGCCTTAATTTGGGCACATCTCTCACCAGTAACCAAGGAGACGTTGAAATATTTGTCTCAATATTCAGGGTATAAGTGAAGCCCTTGAAGCGATTGATAAATAGGGTTCTAATCCCGCCTGTATTTAATAAATATATTAATCGGATTTAAATTTCAAAAATATATAGGATTCGGACTTTCATTTAAGCACAACTGTTATTACTCTCCAAAGGTTTGTAAACTATAGTATCCACTAGAGTATATTAATATCATAATCAAAGGTGTCCATTGGTAACATGCTTTAGCTATAGAATTCATACTTGAAACTTTCAGTAAGAAGTCACGCATCACGGCAAAAGAGCTTATTTTTCCTCTCGGGTTTGTGTTATATCATCAGCCTTCACATAAAGGAAGGGATCTGAAAATTACAGCTATTAAAAAATAACTTTCTTCGTTCTCGGATTCTTATGTATGGTTAGGGGCCAGACGATTGTGGATGGCATACTAGCTGTGTTGAAAAACAAAAAATGGTAAAAGAGTTAGGGCTTGGTTCGTAAAATCTCAATTAGGAGTAGCAAGGAGTCACGTGAATGAGTGTATTAGAGGACTAAAAAAAGGGGCTGATTAACCCCTTGCAGGCGTACATCAAATACACACAACACACAACCCCCCCCCCAAAAAAAAAACAAATAAACAAACAAAAAAGTTGCATTTTTGTTTTTTCTTATTTTGTATTTATTTTTAGCTAAAAAAAATTTTTTTTTTCTAATTAACAAACAAAGAAAAAAAAATTACAATATTTTATTAAATACTATTTTAAAAATTATATTTTTTTTCTTTTCTTATCATCATCATCATCATCATGTCGGGCTGTCAGCGCGGATATCCATGACAATCTCTCTCCATCCGTCCCTATCGCTCTCATTCTCGGGAGGTCCTCTATGCAGCATCCGCGATCCGCACAGAGCTGATCAATGTACCGTTTGCTGGGTTTTTTTTTATATATTTATATTTATAACCCATAATTGCACATGCCACAAAAGAATGACATGCAGGAAGCCATGGGTAGCAGCATGGTGGATGTGAGAAATGGCAGATGATTCCAATACTGGACAATGGTGGTGCTCATAGGATGCTGAGCGGAGGAACCCTAAACGGGTCAACGGCCAGGATCAAACAGTTCAATTAGGAAACTACTGCTCCTCATCTCTTTCTCTCTCTCTCTCTCTCTTTCTCTCCTTATTTTCTCTCTTATCTTTCTCTCTCTTTCTCTCTCTCTCTTTCTTTCTCTTTCTCTCTCTCTTTCTCTTTTTTCTCTCTTTCTCTCTCTCTTTCACTCTTTCTCTATTTTTCTTTCTCTCTTTCTCTTTCTATGACATCGAAACAATCTTTTTCTTATAATCACTGGAATACTAAGTCTGTCATATAATAAATTCCTACTGACTGTATCCCATGCGTAAGGGGTATGAAGCCCACCCCCTCTCTCCAAAAAAGAGGCGTCTTGGTTTAGCACTCATTCTGCATCCGATGATGAGCTCCAGTTCTAGAGGTTATTGTATCTACCCAACCCCTCTGCCTGAGCAGGATGCAACCATTTTTTTAATCTGTGTCTACACATTTTTGTATTTAACCAATAGAGTATGACCCTAACAGGTACTACCCTCACCCGGGTCAGAGTGGACCAGGGTGCAATAGTGATGAGGAGTGCTCTATACATTCCCCAGAACTGGAACCTCACCATTAGATAGAGTTTAACGTCATTCCTAAGACATGAAGACCCTCAGTCCCCGCCTTCTTCAACCCATATGATAAATGTGGTATGGTGAGCGGCTGAACTGACGCAGTACATTACCGATTACCTGTCTAGCCTAGGTCAGTGGTGTAACATGTCAACTGGACCCTATAGCCTCACTTGTATTCGCTACTATACCAAGTCATAAGCACTAGTGGGTCAGGTCATTAGATGCTTTAAAGTGAGTATTTGCATGTCATGACTGGCATGACCTAGGCACGTTTAAGCACTGTACTAAACATCCAGAAACGAAGGCATGAATTCATCATTTAATGTGCTTAACTAGATAACCCTCTGGCACGGCCACACAGTGACCGCTGGGGCAGTCTACCCTCTGCAGAGTGCAGTTGGAGCATTCTAACGCCCAGCTGACAGGCGGGAAGACAATGGTTTATTTTCACACATTACACAATATAAACAATGTCACAAAACAAAACAAAAAAGAACATATATGTGTTGTTGCATTAACGTGTGGAGGTGATCACTAATTAGGACTGAGCTATTTACTGTAGTGACAACTTCAGTTGTTGTTTTTTTGTTCGTTTTTTTTTTACATAAATTGGAAGTTGATTATAAGTTTACTTTACGTATTAAAAATTTATATTTTGATAAATGATATATATATCTTATTATAATGGAGATTGTGTGTTTTTTCTGTCTGTAACCGAAACTATATTCCTACTCAAGTCACAATTCCCTTAGTTATTGAATCACATTCTCCATGATTTTACTTTTATTTAAACTTCAATTATTAATAAAATTATTTTACATTATTAATACTGTTAACTATGTCTACATACTGACAACATGGTATTTTATTTATATATACAACATAATAGTGGTTTACAGTGTGAACGGAAGGCTAATTTGCATATTAATATTAAAAAATCGAAATTTAATAAATATGTGCTTAGTATTATTGATTTCTAACTGTTTGGTTTTATTTAATGAATATAAGCAAAAATCTCTTCAATAAACCTTAAATGAAATCCATAACAAGAAAAAATAACTGTCATTTTATTCTTTACTTCCTCTTTTAACTAAATACTTAAATTAGAAAAAATAACAATGAAAGACGAGAGTGATGGAAGAGTAAGTTTCAGTTGTTCTATTTTTATTATACTCCCTCTGTTTCAAATCTTTTTATCTGCTTTCTTATTAGTTTCATTAGCCTTTCTGATTTAATACAATATTTTTATTACATTAAAACTTAAATACTTGCACCCGGAGGGTGCATATATTTGCTGTATATATAATTAATAAAGACAAAAGCTTAAAATTGGTATTATGCAGTTATGGTACCATTTCCACCCATAGGATTTCTGATATACTCATAGGTGGAAATGGTCCCATAACCACATAATATCCGATTTTTAAGCTTTTATCTTTGCTAATTATTGTCTGTTATATATTTCTGCATTTTTCGATAATTTTAAAATATTTAGTGCTGGTTCTTGAGTCGCGTTAGGTGAATCAAATAAGCTATAATTTTGAAAAATATATTTAAGGTTGCTTCAATCAACCCTCAAACCTGCCGAGAGAGAGAGAGAGAGAGAGAAGGAGGAGGTGGGAGAGAGAGGGGGAGAAAGAGGGGAGAGAGAGGGGGAGAAAGAGATGAGGAGACACAGAGAGAGCTAGATAGAAAGAGGAAAGGAGAGAGAGAAGGGAAGAAGGAGTGAGAAGGGAGAAGGAGAGAGAAAGGGGGGAATGAGAGAGGGGAGAAAGAGAGAAGTGAGAAGGAGAGGGAGATAGAGAAAGAGGGAAAGGGAGAGAGTAGAAGAAAGAGAGAAGGAGAAGGGAGAGAGAGAAAAAGAGGAAGGAGAGAGGGGAGGGGAAGAAGGGGCAGGGAGAGAGTGAGGAAAGAGAGGAAAGTAAAGAGAGAAGGGAAAAGAGGAGAGAAAGAGAGAAGGAGAGGGAAGGGAGGAGAGAGACACACACATGGAGAGGGGGGAGAAACAGCAAGGGAGGGGGAAGAGAAAGAAAGAGAGATATAGACAGTGGGAAAAAGAGGGTAGATAGATAGATAAATAGAGAGAGAGAGAGAGAGAGAGAGAGAGAGAGAGAGAGAGAGACCAACTATAAAACTATTAAAAATAGCTCATCAAAAAAAAAAAATAATAAAAGACAAACCCAAATAAGAGATAAAAACGATAATGACCCAAATTGATCTCCCCTCCCTGTCATCACCGTGGGGTGGGGTATTTACCCCCCCCTACCATACACCGCCGCTGATGGATGCTGAGACATCTTTGAGTCACATTAGTAACTTATGAAAAAAAAAAAAAAAAAAATTGTTTCTTCATCGTCGTTTGCAAAAGTGTCAAATATCATTTCCAGTCGAGCGCATCATTTGACACATTGCGCTGCAAGGAACGATCGCCACAAAATCAATATATATTGAAAAATGCGTCATTCCAACCGGATCAACCATTTGTGGAATGCTGAGTTAATCAACAGATTTAAGAATATTTGGAATTCTTTGTCATTATTATTTTCTTTACTATGAAAATCCATAGGACAATGATTTTTACTATGAAAATGCATTGGAAATGATTTTTACTATGAAAATGCATTGGAAATGATTTTTACAATGGAAATGCATTAGAAATGATTTTTACTATGAAAATGCATTGGAAATGATTTTTACAATAAAAATGCATTGGAAATGATTTTTACTATGAAAATGCATTGGAAATGATTTTTACAATAAAAATGCATTGGAAATGATTTTACAATGGAAATGCATTAGAAATGATTTTTACTATGAAAATGCATTGGAAATGATTTTTACAATGGAAATGCATTAGAAATGATTTTTACTATGAAAATGCATTGGAAATGATTTTTACAATAAAAATGCATTGGAAATGATTTTTATATAAAAATGCATTGGAAATGATTTTTACAATAAAAATGCATTGGAAATGATTTTTACTATGAAATGCATTGGAAATGATTTTTACTATAAAATGCATTGGAAATGATTTTTACTATAAAAATGCATTAGAAATTATTTTTACTATAAAAATGTATTAGAAATGCTTTTTACTATAAAAATGCATTGGACAATGATTTTATGATAAAAATGCATCGGAAATTATTTTTACTATAAAAATGCATTCGAAATGATTTTTAACTATAAAAATGCATTGGACAATGATTTTTACTATAAAAATCCTTGGAAATGATTTTTACTATAAAAATGCATTGTACAATGTGTCATTCAACCGGAACAGCCATTTGCGGAATGCAGAGTTAATTAAAAGATTTGAGAATATTTGGAATTCCTCGTCATTTTTGTACTGAAAAGATTGTTTTCTTCTTTTTCTTTCTTAAAAACAAAAAATTCATCTGCTAGTTCGCTTACGTTGTAAACTTAACGAGATAATAGAGACAGAAATATGATAATGAAATTTTATAGGAACCTTCCTATAAATATGTGTTTATATATATATATCCATCAGGAGAAACCTAGGTAGATATTCTCTGACTCATTAGACTTAATCTATTATATTCATATATATATATATATATATATATATATGAATATATGTATGGAAGCGCATGGTGTAATGGTTAAAGTCATGGGAAATGGATTCGTCACCCCGAGTTCAAATCCTGGATGTGGTAATTGCATTTCACTTAGCGCTAATACCTTGGGAAAGGTATGAATCCTACTCTCCAGCTATGGATAAAT
Source organism: Doryteuthis pealeii (assembly GCA_023376005.1). NCBI lineage: Eukaryota > Metazoa > Mollusca > Cephalopoda > Myopsida > Loliginidae > Doryteuthis > Doryteuthis pealeii. The sequence continues at coordinate 74,671,417 of CM042170.1, read as the reverse complement.
AGTAGGGCAGACTGGGCTCTTTAACCTTGGTTAGGCAACCGGTCTAGGAGAAGGAAAACTCTGAATTCAAACCTGTTGAACTCCGCTTTAGAAATTGACCTTGTGTCACATCCTGCTCGTGCGGAGGGGTTGGTTGTGTGTGTGTGTATGTGTGTATATATATATATATATAATATTATACACACACACACACACACACACACACATATAAAGACATTTATATACATCTTGATTGCAACATACATCTACCGTTGTATGTATTTATCAGTTAAAATGTTCGCCTTTAACTGACAGCTACAACAGGCCAAGAGAAAAGGGTCGGAATGCTGTAAATCAGTCAGGTTTCACTCTCAGCTTTCAAAATAATTCAATTCAATTCAAAATAAATGTTCACTCTGGTGAAGGTTGATTCTTCTATGTGTGCGAAATATTTTCACACACATAAACTGACCGAAACACATGTGTAAGTGATATCGATTAAATTCATTTTATCCATCTACAATTCTTTTCTTTACTCATTTTTCCTCTATTGTCGGATTCAATTCCTTTTCCATTTCATTATATATATATATATATATATATAATATAGACAGATAGAAGGTGAGAGAGAGAGAGAGAGAGGGGGTATTGAAATGGACACATACAGAGTTTGCATCTTTTCCACTTTCTGATTTTAATCTTGATCCAACAGCAATGGTGTCTGGTTTTTATTTATTTTTTAAATTTTTGTTTATTTCTTTGTCTTTCTGACCATTGTGTATTTTCCAAAGGTCAGATTGGGCCAAATGAGGCAGGATTTAAAGCCACCTATCATACCTCTACCTCCTCACAGGACTGAGCCAAAGGAAAACAAAGCCTAAGGCCAAAAAAAGCCAATAGACAAAATAGATAAAGTCAAACTCTGATTGTTTGGTTTCGTATCGAGCAGAATTAAATGCATTGAAAGAAAGGTCAAGTGAGGCTGGTATGCCAAACACCATTATTTTGCCAACGAGACTTGTTGGCTTATCAACTGCGCTTTTTCTAATCCCATACGNAAAAGAGAGATCACACATAATAAAAGTAACCAAGAATATGCATTGAATCGTAGATTGCTGGTATTATGAAAGGGAGGCTGAGTGCGTAGGTTCCAATTGTACAGTTATAACTTGTGAGAAACAATATGTGTGTATATCTATCTATCATTATTCTAGATTAGCAGACTGTTGTTACTGAGATTGATCCTCATTGAGTGCTCCATATTTCTGGCCTTGTGCCACACCTAACCCTAGCTTTGTAAATAAATAGGCACCTCACGTGGTATAATGGTTAGCAAGCTAGTTTAGCAGACCATTGTTAATGAGTTCGATTCTTATTGAGCGCCTCATACTTCTGGCCTTGTGCCACATCTAAGCTAAGCTTAGTAAATTAGTATACTAACATGGATTAATATTTTTTTAAATAAATGTAAGTAAGTAAAGTCGACGGGGCGGCCTAAAGTTGGTATCAGCCAGTCAGCGAGGGAGTCTATCCCCTTTTCAATAGCGCTAGACCAAGGAGATTGTTTTTTAGCATCTGAGGTGGAGCGCCACACCTACCATCAGCTCCTTACTTTACCGCACAGATCCCTGTGCTACTCATACGCTGAGTTGGCGAGGACCGGAATCGAACTGGGAACCTTGTGGTTTCTAGCCGAACGCTCTACCGACTGAGCTAACCCGGCCCCTCCGCTAAATATTATGGGAAAAGAACGAAGGAAAAATAAAGGAAGGAAGGAAAAAGAAATGTAAGACGCTGCACTTTATCTACCACATAAATAAAAGTAACCAAGAATATGCATTGAATTGTAGATTGCTGGTATTATGAAAGGGAGGCTGAGTGCGTAGGTTCCAATTGTACAGCTATAACTTGTGAGAAAACAATATGTGTGTATATCTATCTATTATTATACTAAAGCTTTTTTTTTCTCCATAAAGCAACTGCCTCCAACACATACTGGGAGTGAAGTGGTGGCACCAAATCCCCCACTTAGAAATTTGAAGCAGAGCACACATTGACCCGATTGAGACCATCCTATCGCAACGCCAACTGTGATGGTTAGGTCATACCATCCGCATGCTTGCAGACAGATTCCCCCGTAACAAAATTACAGGGTGACACAGAAAAAAAAAACAGAACCCACGAATTTTGTAATAAAACTTAATTTTAATTCGATTTTTTTTAAAGTTTAAGTCCAACAAAAGTTAGGGTTAGGGTTTAGGGTTAGGGTTAGTTTAATGGGAAAATAAATAAATAATTTAGGTTCTGTTTTTTCTGGGTCACTCATGTTACTCAACTAGGAAATAACTCTTTTTTTTGTCTATGGTAGAAAAAGTGCAATTGATAAGCCAGCAAGTCTTGTGGCAAAATAATGGTGTTTGCAGACCAGCTTGCAGATGTAGTCAAGCACATTGAAAGGGAAATTCCCATCTGCATTTGGTGGTTCATGACGACAAATACAAATGCATGAATGGACTATTCTTGAGTTCCATAAGTACTAGCTGTTTTGGGCCTAGTTCAGTTGTGCTTAGCCAGTTGCTGTTGTCCAAACCAACAGTATACTCACTGACTGACTGACTTCAATAGGAACCTACACACTCAGCCCCCTTCTATAATACCAGTACTTTCAGATTGAAACTTCACCATCAGATAGAGTTTAATTTCATTCCCAGGACATAAAAACCCTCAGCCACTGCCTTCAGACCATATGACCTTTAGGCACCCCTTTTGTGATCTCGATTCATAAGGACATTTTTTTCATTTACACCGTCAAAATCCGGTTGTTTGTTAGAGGTTAGGGGTCTTAAAATTGTCTGTTAACAAACAACCGGATTTTGACGGTGTAAATGAAAAAAAATGTCCGTATGAATTGAGATCACAAAAGGGGTGCCTAAAGGTCATATGGTCCCTGCCTTCTAGCACATATATGATAAAAAAAGGGTTGGGGCTTGCCATAAGAGCAATAGGGTTGGGACAATCATATAGGTGCTAGGGCTTGATCGGAGGGGGGCTCTCCAACCACCTGTCTAGCCTAAGTAAAGGTCTTAGTGGAGTGTTGCATGTCATGGACTGCTCATCCAACAGGATTCTATTCTTTCACAGGTCGCCACCCACGGCCAACACGTGGCCCTCAAACGTGTCCTAGGAAACTCTTCACCCATTCACTGCTCAAGGCAAATTTAGAGGGTCTACTCAGACGTTTTCATAATATTTTATCCTATATTCAAATGTGGTTTGAGAGCCACATATGGCCCTCAAATGTTTCCTAGTAAACTCTTAACCATTTCACTGTTGTAAGCAAATTATGTGTCGACTTAGACGTTTTCATATTTCATTCTTTATTTTAAATGCAGTTTGAGAGCCACATATGGCCCTCAAATATTTCCTAGTAAATTCTTAACCCTTTCACTGATCAAGGCAAATTAGAAGGGTCTACTCAGACGTTTTCATAATATTTTATCCTTTATTTCAAAATGTCGCTTGAGAGCCAAATATGGTCCTCAAATGTTTCCCAGTAAACTCTGAACCCTTTCACTGCTCAAGGCAAATTAGAGGTGTCTACTCAGACGTTTTCATAATATTTTATCCTTTATTTAAATGTGGTTTGAGAGCCACATATGGCCCTCAAATATTTCCTAGTAAACTCTTAACCCTTTCACTGATCAAGGCAAATTAGAGGTGTCTACTCACACGTTTTCATAATATTTTATCCTTTATTTAAATGTGGTTTGAGAGCCACATATGGCCCTCAAATATTTCCTAGTAAATCTTAACCCTTTCACTGATCAAGGCAAATTAGAGGTGTCTACTCAGACGTTTTCATAATATTTTATCCTTTATTTAAAATGTGGTTTGAGAGCCACATATGGCCCTCAAATATTTCCTAGTAAACTCTTAACCCTTTCACTGCTCAAGGCAAATTAGAGGTGTCTACTCAGACGTTTTCATAATATTTTATCCTTTATTTTAAATGTGGTTTGAGAGCCAAATATGGTCCTCAAATGTTTCCTAGTAAACTTTAACCCATTCACTGCTCATGGCAAATTAGAGGTGTCTACTCACACGTTTTCATAATATTTTATCTTTATTTAAATGTGGTTTGAGAGCCACATATGGCCCTCAAATGTTTCCTAGTAAACTTTAACCCATTCACTGCTCAAGGAAAATTAGAGGTGTCTATTCACACGTTTTCATAATATTTTATCCTTTATTTTAAATGCAGTTTGAGAGCCACATATGGCCCACAAAACTGTTTTAGGAAATTCTTAACCCATTTACTATTCAAAGCAAATTAGGTGTCTACTCAGACGTTTTCATAATATTTTATCTTTTATTTTAAATGTGGTTTGAGAGCCACATATGGCCCTCAAATATTTCTTAGTAAACTCTTAACCCATTCACTGCTCAAGGCAAATTAGAGGTGTCTACTCAGACGTTTTCATAATATTTCATCCTTTATTTTAAATGCAGTTTGAGAGCCACATATGGTCCTTAAACTTATTGCACATATGAAAAATTTAGACCCAAACCTCCAGTCCAATACTCTAACTTCTAAATCATCACTTTTTCCTCTCATTTTTCTACCCCCCCCGATCTCTTTTTTTGGCGAGGTTACCTTAGACTCACATGACCTTCACTTAAAGTGCATTTTTTTGATAATGTTAAATTTAATAAATAAATAGATAAATAATATTTCATAACCTTTGCATCGGTATAAATCAAACTGGATAAAAATAACAGAAAAAAGGTCGAACAATATATATATATATATATATATATATATATATATATATATATAAATAAACCGAAAAAAGGTCGAGTATTGTTTATTCTTCAAATTAATTCGAGTAGAAGCCACGATAAAAATATTGAAAAAAATAAAGAATTACTACGGTTTCATAATTTCGACCGATATGAATGACGGATTTATTTCGATTCTTTCACCGTTATCTCCTTCGAGATAAGGCTTAAAATTATATGCCAGAGAAACAAAAACTCATTTTGAATATCTCAAGAAACTTCATCATGAAGCATGTTTCTTCCAAGATCACATTGAAGAGGACTAAGGCAGAGAGGTCAGATTTCCATATGATTGATAATCTTTCAATATCAGTCCATGCCGTTCCTATGCATTTGTTTGTTTTGTTTGGTTTGGTTTTACGACATATCAACCTCAGTGGGTCATTTAATGCTGACAAGGTTTTTTTGACTCAATTTTTTTTATAAACACATTTTTCTATTTAACCCATAGATGGGACCCTAACAGGAACTACCACTCCGGGTCAGAGTGGACCAGGGAGCAATGGTGATAAAGGGCTGCTCCACATTCCCCAAACTTCCAGAATTGGAACCTCACCATTAGATAAAGTTTAACATCATTTCCAGGACCCTTAGTCACTGCCTTCTAGGTCCCAGATGATAAAAATGGTTAGATCACATTGAAGAGGACTAAGGTAGAGAGGTCAGATTTCCATATGACTGATAATCTTTCAATATCAGTACATGCCTTTCTTATGCATATACTGAGAGCATTTTCTGTAGATGAGATATTGCTACCTAGGTACGTGAACTGGTCTACTAATTTCAGAGACTTGCTATTTAATGTGGTTTGGTTTGGTTTGGTTTGCGGCATATCAATCTGGGTGGGTCATTTAATGCCAAGAGAGTTTTGAAATAAAACTCATTCTTGATAGGTTCTCAATTTTTGTATAAACACATTTTTCTATTTAACCCATAGATGGGACCCTAACAGGTACTACCACTCCAGGTTAGAGTGGACCAGGGAGCAACGGTAATAAAGGGGTGCTCCACATTCTCCAGACCTCCAAAAGTGAAACCTCATCATCAGATAGAGTTTAATGTGATTCCCAGGACATGAAGACCCTCAGCCACCACCTTATAGCACCATATTCTACAGCCCCAGCTCAAATGTTGATTCTACAAGCTCCTGTAGATAAAAATGCATCGGAAATGATTTTCTACCTATAAAATGTATTGGCCAATGATTTTTACTATAAAATGCATTCGAAATGATTTTTACTATAAAAATGCATTAGAAATGATTTTACCATAAAAATGCATTGGACAATAATTTTACCATAAAAATACATTGGACAATAATTTTTACTATAAAAATGCATTGGACAATAATTTTTACTATAAAAATGCATTGGACAATAATTTTTACTATAAAAATGCATTGGAAATGATTTTTGCTATAAAAATGCATTGGACAATGATTTTTACTATAAAAAATGCATTGGAAATGATTTTTACTATAAAAATACATTGGAAATGATTTTTACTATAAAAATGCATTGGAAATGATTTTTGCTATAAAAATGCATTGGAAATGACTTTTGCTATAAAAATGCATTGGAAATGATTTTTGCTATAAAAATGCATTGGGAATGATTTTTACTATAAAAATGCATTGGAAATGATTTTTGCTATAAAAATGCACTGGAAATGATTTTTACTATAAAAATGCATTGGAAATGATTTTTACTATAAAAATACATTAGAAATGATTTTTACTATAAAAATACATTAGAAATGATTTTTACTATAAAAATACATTAGAAATGATTTTTGCTATAAAAATGCATAAATATGTACTCAACACATGATTATTATGGGAGTTAGTACAGGGTCTGCATTTGGTTACAGCCTATCAGCCATGTCTATCAACTGGATACTAGTTGAAACCTTCTTGTAAAGGTGAGTATTATATGTTGATTCTACAAGCTCCTGTCAATTAGTTAACAAAATAAAATAAAAATTCAAATAAAAAAAAACCCCCAAAAACACCTACCTTTAATTAACTTTGAAGACAATCTGCCAACCTCTATTGCATTAGTGTGTAGAAGATAGATTCACTTGTAAAGAGTATGTTATTACGCCGATATTAACACCTAGGAAAAAAAAAAAAGCGGGAAAAATCAAAGATATTGTGGAAACCATTCCAACACTAATAGAATAAAAATGTCTAATAATGTCACACCTGGACGGATATATCTTCATCAGAACATTTTAAGAGAGGAGCCATTTATTTATCCAATTAAAATAATAATAAAAATATCTATTTATCAATTTCAGTCTGAAATATATTGATATAACAGTATTTTCTATCTATCTCAGTCTATCTATCTCAGTCTGTTCCTATCTATCTATCAGTCAGTTCATATCTATCTATCTATCTCGGTCTGTTCATTCTATCTATCTATCTATCTCAGTCTGTTCCTATCTATCTATCTATCTATCTCAGTCTGTTCCTATCTATCTATCCATCCATCTCAGTCTGTTCATATCCATCCATCTATCTATCTCAGTCTGTTCCTATCTATCTATCTAATCTGTTCCTATCTATCTATCTATCTATATCTATCTCTATCTATCTAGTCTGTTCATATCTCTATCTATCTATCTCAGTCTATCTATCTATCTATCTCGTCTGTTCATATCTATCTATCTATCTCAGTCTGTTCCTATATATCTATCTATCTATCTCAGTCTGTTCCTATCTATCTATCCATCCATCTCATATCCATCCATCTATCTATCTCAGTCTGTTCCTATCTATCTATCTATCTATCTCAGTCTGTTCCTATCTATCTATGTATCTATCTATCTATCTCAGTCTGTTCCTATCTATCTATCTATCTATCTCAGTCTGTTCCTATCTATCTATCTATCTCAGTCTGTTCCTATCTATCTATCTATCTATCTATCTATGTATCTATCTATCTCAGTCTGTTCATATCTATCTATCTATCTATCTATCTCTGTTCATATCTATCTATCTATACATATTTTCAGTCTACTCATTCAATCTATCTATCTCGGTTCAATCTAAGTCTGATTATATCTATCTATTTTAGTATATTCTCTCTATCTATTTTAGTCTGTTCCCATCCATCTATCTATCGATCTCAGTCTGTTCCCATCTAGCTATTTCAGTTTGTTCATATCTATCTATTTCAGACTGTCCAATTTATCTATTTCGGTCTATTCTAGCTATCTATCTCAGTCTGTTCCTATCGATCTATCCATCTCAGTCTGTGCATATCTATCTATGATGGATAGATTCTATCCTAGTTTTTCCATATCTATCTCAGTCTGTTCCTATCCATCCATCTATCTATCTCAGTCTGTTCATATATATCTATCAATCTATTTCAGTCTGTTCATATCTATCTATCTATCTCAGTCTGTTCATATCTATCTATCTATCTCAGTCTGTTCATATCCATCCATCTATCTATCTCAGTCTATTCAAATATATCTATCCTAGTTTTTCCATATCTATCTCAGTCTGTTCATATCTATCTATCTATCTATCTCAGTCTGTTCTATCCATCCATCTATCTATTTCAGTCTGTTCATATCTATCTATCAATCTCAGTCTGTTCATATCTATCTATCTATCAATCTCAGTCTGTTCATATCTATCTATCTATCTATCTCAGTCTGTTCATATCTATCTATCTATCTATCTCAGTCTGTTCTATCCATCCATCTATCTATTTCACTCTGTTCATATCTATGTATCTATCAATCTCAGTCTGTTCATATCTATCTATCTATCAATCTCAGTTTGTTCATATCTATCTATCTCAGTTTGTTCATATCCATCAATCTATCTCAGTCTTTCCATATCTATCTATCTATCTATCTCAGTCTTTTCATATCTATCTATCTATCTATCTCAGTCTTTTCATATCTATCTATCTATCTATCTTTTCATATCTATCTATCTATCTCATTCTGTTCATATCTATCGATCTATCTCATTCTGTTCCTATCTATCGATCTATCTAACTCAGTCTGTTCATATCTATCTATCTATCTCAGTCTGTTCCTATCTATCTATCTATCTATCTCAGTCTATTCATATCTATCTATCTATCTATCTATCTCAGTCTGTTCATATATATCTATCTACCTATCTATCAGTCTGTTCATATCTATCTATCTATCTATCAGTCTGTTCATATCTATCTATCTATCTGTCTGTTCATATCTATCTATCTATCTATCTATCAGTCTGTTCATATCTTTCTATCTATCTCAGTCTGTTCATATCTATCTATCTCTCAGTTTGTTCGTATCCATCTATCTATCTCAGTCTGTTCATATCCATCTATCTATCTCAGTCTGTTCATATCCATCTATCTATCTCAGTCTGTTCATATCCATCTATCTATCTCAGTCTGTTCATATCCATCTATCTATCTCAGTCTGTACATATCCATCTATCTATCTCAGTCTGTACATATCTATCTATCTATCTCAGTCTGTACATATCTATCTCATTCTGTTCCTATCTATCTCATTCTGTTCCTATCTATCTATCTCAGTTTGTTCATATCTATCTATCTATCTATCTATCTCAGTTTGTTTCTATCTATCTATCTCTCAGTTTGTTCATATCTATCTATCTATCTATCTATCTATCTATCTCAGTCTGTTCCTATCCATCCATCTATCTATTTCAGTCTGTTCACATCTATCTATCTCAGTCTGTTCACATCTATCTATCTATCTATTTCAGTCTGTTCTTCCAATCTATCTATATATCTTCCAATCTATCTGTATATGTTCTATCTATCTACATTTCCAGTCTGTTTCATCCATTTTCAATAACTTGGGATCAGTCATGCCAGCAAAGATGGAAGTACTAATGCATAGATCACACCAGGGTCATTCAATAAATAAGGCGAAATATTGCCTAAGGAGTCGGCAATAGGAAGTACTGTTTACAGTTGCACCTTTTTCAAAGAAATCAATAGTCATGGGTCCTTTCATGTCCCAGAAGACTGTCAGCATCACTTTCTATACTGACTGCTGCACCCGGAACTTTTTCTTTACCAGAGAGCTGGTGCATTTTCATTCCATGGACTCTTTTTTTGACTCAGGCCTGTAGTGGCAAGCTCATTTTTAGTCCATTTGTAAACATTTTTTGACAAAAAATGTGCTTCTCTGTACACATCACACATTTTTGCGCAAATTTCACATGGTTTGCACTTCTCAGCCACCAAAAATTCTATCACAGACCTCTGTTCAAGCCTGGAGCATTCTGTTTGATTTGCTGGCATTTTGAATAGCCTCAAAACAAATACTGATAATTTATGAGGAAGTGCGTCCCGGTCTCCTGCCTCAAAAATTGCTACCGGTGACTATCAAAATAACAACCCCAGCTCGTCGTAATTCTTGTTTATGTATCGTAATTTGTCGTAATTCTTGTTTAGGTATGAAGATGGATATATAGTTTGGAATAGACTGAGATAGATAGATAGATAAACAAACAAAATAATATAGATAGATACGAACAAATGGAGATAGATAGATAGATATTTTCGACAAGTAAATGTATTTGGGGGGGGGTGTCGCTTATTTTTTGTTTTGTAATTCTTGTTTATTTAAACTAAAAACAAGACATTAAACAAACATGAATAAAAAAAAAATCTTAGTATTTAAAGTAATATAAATAAATATGAACAAATTGAGATAGATAGATAGAAAGATAGATATGAAGATGGATAGTTTTGAATAGACTGAGCTGGGTAGTTATTTTAATAGTCACCGGGTAGCAATTTTTGAGGCAGGAGACCGGGACGCACTTCCTCATAAATTACCCAAATACTTTTACAAGATTAGGATAATTTTTGCTATAAACCAATTCTAAATAAATTTTAAATTGATGTTTAAATTTATGAAAATATTTGGAAAGAAATATTCATTTTGCTTCTTTTTTTTTTTTTTTTCAAATTCCCCTTAATTATTGATTGACCCTCTTGTATTAGAAAATGAAAATAAATCCGACAGTATATAAGTATAAAAATATGTAAACAACAAATATGGATGTAGTTTTTTTATGAATGAATAAAAAATTCTACCTATGTTCAAGTGTTTTCAGTTTTTATATATGTTATATATCATAGAAAGGAAGGAAAAACTATTTTTTAAAATTCATCTTTTTACTTTTTTATTTTATTTTTTGAGAAGTAAAAATTTTTCTGTTATGCAATTCAAATAACTTGATTCTCCCATCTGATGAGACTGGATTTTGGGGAGCTATATTAAATCAACTTCGATTTATATAGGCCCCATTTTTGGTCGAAATAAATTTATTATGGAATTACGGTGTTGAGTTTTTCCTTCCTTTCTAAGATAAATATTGCTCTGAATATATTCTAAAATGTTTATTATACATTGAGCTCTCTGTAGTGATTTAAAGATTTACTGTATTTATACATACTGGATCATACAATAATAATACAGTGTATCTTAGAAATCACATAGAATCATCCCTTACTACCAAGTTTTGGATACCTCTCATCTATATATACATATATATATATATATATATATATATATATATATATATATTCAATGATGCTGATAGCATTTTGATTTAGAATGGGATGCACATATTTGCTTTGAACGAATCCCTGGGAAAATTTAGTCCTAACTAAAGTTTCTTAATAGATTGTAGGGTTTTTATTTATGATCTGGTGAAACAACTAAAGCCATCTAAATCCTTACCTTGTAACCTATCCTGTGTAATTCATTTCTAACAAACTATTGAAATGTAATCACAGTTAGCTTGAAATGGTGGGGGAAGAAAAAGAAAAACACTGGGACACATGAATATGATTTTATTGCATCCTTTTAGATTTTTGTGCATCAGGGACGCAGGATGTGTACCTATCAGCATCTATTCACTCAACGTCCCCTTACCTCATATGGTAGAGACGTATCAGTATCATTGACAGGTTAATTTCGCAAGGATTGTCCCGTGCTGTATCGTGGCCGAGGCAGTATGGTTTCTGACTATCCTGCTGAAGTCCGGTTTCGATTTCTGTCAGAGGGAAATTGTTAGTATACATCGCTGATGAGACTTAATAAAGTTGAAACAGTCTGTACGATATTCTACTCACTGAATAATTCTTTACCGAAATTCACTTGTCATTATTATCTTCTATAATTATCGAATTTTATGTGATATACGCATTGTAATTGCCTTCAAGCAAAAATATAAATAATAATATATATATATATATATATCATCATCATCATCATATCGCGCAAGTAGCACAGATATCCATGACAATCTCAACCTTCCCTATCATTCATTTCCCCCTGGGAGTTCTTCTGCGCAGCAACCAGCATCCTCACATAGCTGGTCAATGTAGGTCCTTGCTGAGCAACCCACATTAGCATGTCCATGTGTTGGCTTCCACAGGAGAATGTCGCTTATGAGCTCATCCTTGCTTCTCCAGCAGTGCCCGGCATGTCTTGTCCGTCTTACTCGGATGGTTTGTGAGATGGGAGGCAGGTGGCTATACAGCTGCTTCCTTGTGGGGTGCTGTTTCCACGACTTGTTCAAGACTGCATGCAGCATTCTTGTGCAGTTCCCATCCAGCTTTTTCTTAAGGCGCTTCATGAAGGTCCAAGTGGTGCAGCCATACAGCAGTACTGATATAACCACAGCCTGGAAGAATTGTCACTTTAGCTTGTCAGTGAGATCGGATTTCCATATGACTGATAATTTGTTTGTGGCCGACCATGCCTTTCCTATTCGTGTATTAACATCACTTTCTATGAAATAAATGTCGTCTGTATGTATGTATGTTTGTTTGTACAACAACCAAGCGTACATACTTTTATAAAGGAAAACTGATGGAGACAAGCAAAGACCAAATTTCAATAAGATACACAAAGATTCCGTCCTTAAGCATCGTGTTGTATACCCTTTCTTTAATTCTATTATTCTTCTGCTCATCTTTGGTATCTTACGTTCTTCTTCCAGCGTCTGGACTTCGTCTTGGTGGTCGGTCGCACTTAATTCATTTCTTCTTCTAGGTCAGTCTTGTTGCCAAAACATTCATCAACCACAAAACCATATTATTTATTTAAACCTTTATTTACTTAACTAAACATTTTTCCCTAACTAATCACACCGCGCGTGTGCAGGTGAGTCCCAACTAAGGCAGTTACATCTTCTCTGCCTGACGTCCAAGCTGAAACTGAAGACCCAACCAGGTCACGTGACTTCACGTATTTCGAGGGTTTTCTGTAATATTCCATGGAAAGTCCCGCCCGTGATATGAAAAAGGGGCCATCCTTCTGAAATACAGGGGGTTGACAATAATCTATGCATAGATTATGTAACACATGGTCAATAGGTAGCTCCAGTGCAGTTGGTTTATTCTATAGTCCCAGTCGATAGCAAAGACCAAATTTCAATAAGATCCACAAAGATTCCATCCTTAAGCAGCTGCCTATCTGTGAGGATGAATCTTAAATCTTAGCACTGATGTCACTCTGACCCAGGGTTCCACAATTTGACCTTGTACACTAATCACCTACATTTTCACCCGTATTTACCTGTATTTACCTGTATTTTACGAGTGTCACAAAAGGTTTTACACCTGTCAGTCGATTCCAAGTTTAATCCATCTCACGACAAAAGAGCATTGCGGCAAACGAGGTGAATTTTCCGCGTATTATTCTTCATTCCTTTGTTATTTGTTGTCAGCATAAAAGTCATTCTGGTCGGGGGGGGGTTAGGGGGGGAGGAGGGGGCTTATATCATCATCTCTAATCAACTGTATCCTAAATCAACATCCTTTTTTATTTACCAGTGCACAAGTTAAGTAGACAGTAAATAACACGCTTGGAATCTCCTGATAAAAGACAAGAGAAGGGTTCATTTTTTGTTTGTTTTTTGTCGTTGTTGGTTGTTATGTTTTTTAGGGGGAGGGGAGATGGAAAATTACTCTTTTGGAGTTTGGTTGATTTAAGATGTTTTTAAAAAACATTTCTAGGAAAACAAGTAGCATGGAATCACCTAAAAAACTGTCACCCTACCAAGGCCCACCTAAAAAAAAATGTCACCCCACCCAAATACACCTGAAGGACTGTCACCCTACCCAGACTCACCTGAATTACTGTCACCCTACACAGACCAACCTGAAGAGCTGTCACCTTATCCAGACCCATCTGAAGGAATGTCACACCATAGTATTCACCTGAATAACTGACACTCTGTCCAGACTTAACCTGAAGAGCTGTCAGGCCCACCTGAAGAACTGTCACCCTACTCAGACTCACCCAAAAAACTGTCATTCTACTCAGACCCACCTGAAGAGCTGTCACGCTACTCAGACTCACGCGAAGGACTGTCACCCACTCAGACTCACGTGAAGGACTGTCACCCAACTCAGACCCAACTGAAGAATTTATCACCTTGCTCAGACCCACCTGAAGAGCTGTCACCCTACCAAGACCCACCTGAAGAACTGTCACTCTACCCTTACTCACCTGAAGAACTGTCACTCTACTCAGACTCACCCAAAAACTGTCATCCTTCTCAGACCCACCTGATTTATTACCTTATCCAGACCCACCTGAAGGAATGTCACAGTATAGTGTTCAGCTGAAGAACTCTGCCCAGATTTACCTGAAGAACTGTCACCTTACTCAGACCCAACTGAAGAGCTGTCACTCTACTCAGACCCACGCGAAGGACTGTCACAGACTGAGAACTGTCACCCTACACAGACCCACCTGTCACCCTACACAGACCCACCTGAAGAGCTGTCACCCTACACAGACCCACCTGAAGATGGGTCTTTTGTTGTTGTGTGCATGTTGTGTGTTTTGTATGTGTATGCATGTTTTTTTTTGCAGGTACATGTGTGTACCGTATGCGTCTGCATGTATGGTTATATTTTTTTGTTGTTGTTGTGGGTATATCATGTGTACATGTTTTTTTTGTTTCTGTGTGCATGTTGTGTTTTGTATGTGTGTAGATGGGGTATGGATGTTATGTGTACACGTGTGTATTGTATGTGTAAACATGATCCTGTCTTTTTTCCCTTGTGCACGGTGTGTGTTCTGCATGTATGTACATGGGTTTTATTGTTGTGTGTGCATGTTGTGTGTTTTGTATGTTTGTACATATGTTATTTTGGTTGTGTGTACTGTATGCGTGCGCATGTATATGTATGGTTTAATTTTTTTGTGTTGTATGTTGTGTTTTGTATGTATGTAGATGGAGTGTGTATGTTGTGTGTTTTGTAGGTGTGTACATGGGTTGTGTGTGTGTGCATGTTGTGTGTTTTGTGTACATGTTTTTTTTTGGTGTGTATACACGTGTGTATTGTATGTGCGTTTATGTGTAAGCATGGTCTTGTCCTGGTGCGTACATTATATACTATGTATGTGTGTACTATGTATGTGTGTACTGTATGCGTGCACATGTATATGTATGGTTTAATTTTTTTTGGTGTGTATGTTGTGTTTTGTATGTATGTAGATGGAGTGTGTATGTTGTGTGTTTTGTATGTGTGTACATGGGTTGTGTGTGCATGTTGTGTATTTTGTGTACATGTTTTTTTTTTGGTGTGTATACACGTGTGCATTGTATGTGTGTTTATGTGTAAGCATAGTCTTATTCTTGTACGCACATTATATACTTTGTATGTGTGTACACGTCTAAGTAAAAATGCGTTTATTTTATTTATGCACATGTGTATATATATATATATAATATATATATATATATATATATATATTTGGTTGTGCGCATGTACGAAATCTAGAAAAAAAGAAAAAAAAAACGACCCAGCCAATCCACCCCCAGATTTAAAACCGTGTAGGCAAGGAGCTTACTCGCTCAAAAGAGCAGATTTCTCCGTGAATGGCAATTAAAACAGTTAAGTGTGTTTAAACAAACTACGAAAATGAGGCAAAAAAATATATATATATATATATATATATATATGAAATAGAAATAATCTCATCTGTATGGTCTGTATTATTTTCAAAGCGATTCTATTGACTGCGCTTTAAACTTAGCAAGCTACTGAACGTAAATCAGTTTTGCGCACAGACAACAAAATAATTGATTATTCTTAGGTAAATGGGGATATGTACACACACAAAAAAAAAAAAAAAAAAATTAACGAATACACATATAAAAATAAAAAGTTAATAAAAAGTTTAACTGTTCCAGGAACAAAGATTATGCGGATGGGTGTGTGAACAAAAGAGATTGAGAAAAAGATTACACAACTCAAAGAGGTAAAGATATCTTGGGTTGCTCATGGTTCTTGCATTTGAAAGGAGTTAAGTAACGGTAGACATTGTAGAAGAATGCAATTGCAAGAGGATAACAAGCAC
>CM042170.1:74627708-74652708 GCA_023376005.1 Doryteuthis pealeii | reverse complement strand
AGTCGGGTTGTGTTAGTTGAGGAGTGAGGTTGAATAATATTAACTTTAAGGTTGCAAATGTTGTATATTATGGGTGGGTGGGGGTTATGGAACGGCGGTGTTGGCTATTACGAGGTGTAGCGTTGTCAACCGGACGTAGTTGCACGTGGTTATACATACACATGACATAGACACGCATACAAAACAATACATGAAGTAAATGGAAGTGAATCCGACTGTATGAATAGAAAATATTTAGAAAAAACAAAAGATGTTATTAGTTTGCTGACGGATCTGTTTCGACCTTTTAATAAAGCGGTCTTTTTCAAAGCAACTATATTTATGAGGAAAGACGGAATAAATAAACCGTTTGTCACGAGGTACAAACAAATGCTCTCATTTAGGGCTGGAATTTTAAAAATTTAAAATTTTTTTTAAAAATACGCATTTTCAAAAATTTTTTAAATTTCAGCCCTGAACAAGAGCGTTTGTTTGTACCTCGTGATTAACGGTTTATTTATTCCGTCTTTCCTCATAAATATAGTTGCTTTGAAAAAGACCGCTTTATTAAAAGGTCGAAACAGATCTGCTTATACATAAACAACATAACACACACACACTCTCCCTCATTTATACATTTACATTTAGCTTGAAATGGTGAGGGAAGAAAAATGAAATAATCCGGGACGGATAGATACGATTTTACTGCGTCCTTTTAGATTTTTGCGCATCAGTGACGCAGAACGCATACCTATCAGCATCTCTGTATATATATATATATATATATATATATATATATTCAGCACGAGCAGGATGTGACACAAGGTCAATTTCTTAAGCGGAGTTTAACAGGTTTGAATTCAGAGTTTTCCTTCTCCTAGACCGGTTGCCTACCCAAGGTTAAAGAGCCCAGTCTGCCCTACTATTTACCCATACTGGAGGGAGAGTAGAATTCATACCTTTCCCAAGAGTATTAGCGCTAAGTGAAATGCAATTATCACGTCCAGGATTTGAACTCAGGGCGAAGAGTCCATTTAACCATTACACACATGCTTCCTCTATATATATAATATATATATATATATATATATAATATATATATAAGTTAAGAGAAAGGAAATGAATCCGACGGTATAAGTATAGATAAAAGGATATGAAAACACACAATGCTGTTAAAATGAAAATATTTTATATCATATTCATAGCTAATATTGAACAATATTTCGATTTATAAAAATCATCTTCAGAGCTTGTTTTTATTCCGGACTCATCGAGAGAGAAGCAGAAAATAATTTAAATTCAAAACGAAAAACACTGATGTTCCAAAAAGAGTGCAAGTCATGCGATCGTTTTGTCAAACGCGTAGCGGATGTGCTAATGACGAAACGATCGCATGACTTTCACGCTTTTTAGAACATCAATGTTTTTCGTTTTGAATTTAGATTATTGTGTAACGTTCGTTGCAATTGTTGCATGGTATGGTGTATATGCCGGCTTTGGGAGTGTCAGGGGTGTCAGGTGTATTTGTGCGTGTGGGGAGTTGGTGTGGTCCTTGATTGTTTGGGAGGTAGTTTGTATGATTTTTATTCCTAGGCTGGTTAGTTTCTCATAGAGTGGTTTGTTTTGCATGTTGGTAGGTAGGGTTAATTCTCGGTGGGGGTGATTGGGGGTGTGTGATGTAGTGATGGTGTTTTTGGGCTTATTTTTTTAATCTTTAGTTTTTATTTAAGAAAAGAACAGAATTAGTGCGCATTTGTGTTTGGTATTCTTGGTTATGTATGTTTTGTGCGATTAATATAATGTATTTTTATTATGCTGTTAATAATAACGACTGTGTTATGTATTGTGTTAGTGATGCAATGTGAACATTATATTTGATATGTACAATGTTTGTATGATATTATATATATATATATAACTATACATTTTTTTAATCTTTAGTTTTTATTTAAGAAAAGAACAGAAATAGTGCAAACTAAAATGGTAGCGGAAAAGCCGTTTTATTAGTGAATCAAAAAGATCTGTAGATTCTGCAAGAAAACCCACTTTCTTATGATCCAATTTCCATTAACTTCTTTCTCTCCCCTCCCTCATTAACTAGAGCCCCACCCCCAAACCCCTAACCACCCAACCTCCCAGCCCCCCTCTAAAAAAAACTTAAAAAAAAAACTAAATATTAAGAATGAAGAAATCAAGGATTATTACATGAAACGAAACTAACTTCTCCTTCCTCTAACTTCCCCACACCCAAACCCTAAGTCTTTTTTTTTTTTTTTTTTTTTTTTTTTAAAAAAACAGGCAGAGTTTATATAAAAAAACAAAAAAATTTTTTTTCATTTATTAGTACACCCCCCACCGTGTTCCTTATGTTTGTAGAAAGAAAAACTAATTATGAACATGTTTTAACACTCTTAAAAAAAAAAATGAATGAATAAATAAAAATAAAAAAATAAAAAATGAATAAATAAATAAATAAATAAAATAAAAAAAAAAAAATGAATGAATAAATAAATAAAATAAAAAAATTAAAAATGAATAAATAAATAAATAAATAAATAAAATAAAAAATAAAAAATGATGAATAAATAAATAAAATAAAAAAATAAATAAAATAGAATAAATTAAAAAAATGAATAAATTAATTTAAAAAATTTTTTTTATTTAGTTTAGAATATGCAACCCAATTCATCCGATGACACAAAACATTACGAGCAGCCTTTCTAAAAACTATAGAATTAAAGGTGAATGTGTGTGTGTGGGAGGGATTGAGCTCAGTAAGGTGTTGGGAAGGAGAAGAGAGGCTAAACATATTTGGGAGGAGCTGAATGTCGCCTGATTATATACGAACCCTTAAAAAATTCAAGTCGATGAGAAGACTAATAAGCTAACATTCTCTGAAGTTGAGTGCCAATGACTGGGCTTGAAACCAGGGCTGCAGATTTGGAAGTTATAAGGTTGACTGAATCTGAGTATTCCTAGGATACATATAATTTACCATTATATGGTATCAAGTATTCCTATCGACTAATAATTTGTACACAGTTGTATAGTTTCAAGTATTCCTATCTAATACAAATAATTTGCACACAGTTGTGTGATTTCAACAATTCCTACCTAATACTAATAATTTGCAGTTGTATGGTTTCAAGTATTTCGCAGTTTGAGAGCTCAATGTGTGCTCTTAAAGTTAGAGTCACAGAGCAAATATATAAGTAAAGAAATAACAAAAGACTTAGAGATTTAGCATTATAGTCTATTTCAGGGAGCTTAGACAAAGTGTCTAACTCTCCCGACTCATCAGAGAGAGTTAGACACTTTGCATCTGATGAGTCGAGAGAGTTAGACACTTTGTCTAAGCTCCCTGAAATAGACTATAATGCTAAATCTCTAAGTCTTTTGTTATTTCTTTACTTATATATATATATATATATATATATATATATATATAAAAATACTACTCTGATGAAGGTCGGCAAAATCTGTGTACGGAACATTTTATGCATTTTTCCTATTATTATTATCATCATCATTTCAACTCCATCTGATTATTTTCATAATAATAATAACGTAAATCCGTATACATTTTGATAAACAGACCAAAACACATGTGTAAGTGATATCGATTAAAAGTGATATCGATAAAACTCATTTTTATCCATCTACATTTCTTTTCTTTACTCATTTTTTTTTCCTCATATTGTCGGATTCATTTCCCATTCTCACATATATATATATCTGTATACACATTAGGAAACTTAGATGGGACATTAACTGATACACCCACTCTGGGTCAGAGTGGACCTGGGAGTAATGGCAATGAAAGATAACTCCACAATCCCCAGAGCTCCAGAATTTGAACCTTACCATTAGATGCAGTTGAACGTCATAACCCAGGACACCGAAATTATTTGTATTAGATAGAAAATACTTGAAAAACCGAACAGCAGGATTGAAAGCATTTCGGACTTTACCGATCCGATCGAGGCAAAAAAAAACGAATTTCTTCATTATAGCCAAACACAGATTCTGCGCAAACAAATAAAGGAATCGGATCTCTGCAGAAACGGCGCAGGGGATCGTAAATCAATAGTGTGGAGTGGTGCCGATGCTGACCCTAACGCTTTCCCCTAAACGACAGCTGCCACATCGAGGAGGTAAATGATCTTTCGAGCCAGGGCAGTCACCGTAATTAAAACAAGACTCGACGCAAACAAGCTCACAAACACAAATACGAAGAAGATGAATCATCATCAGCATCCCAAGAAATTTCACCTCCCCCCCCCCAGGCCCAAGATGGGTGGGTGAGGGGTTAAAGTTGATATTCAGTGACTGTTGCTTAAATAAATACGAGAAGGGGTGTTTCCGTGGCGTAGTGGCTTGCATGCTGGATAGCAACATCGTAGTAGGATGTGACACAAGGTCGCAACTATGGGGCATCCAGTGAGGATCAGACTCGTTATTCAGTAGTCTTCTTTTTCTCGTCGGGGTGGCCTAAAGTCGGTATCAGCCAATCAGCGAGGGAGTCTATCCCCTTTTCACTAGCGCTAGACGAAGGAGATTGTTTTTTACATGTGAGGTGGAGCGTCACACTTAGCATCAGCTCCTTACTTTACCCCACTGATCCCTGTGCTACTCATACGCTGAGTTGGCGAGGGCCGGTATCAAACTAGTAGGATGTGACACAAGGTCGCAACTATGGGGCATCCAGTGAGGATCAGACTCGTTATTCAGTAGTCTTCTTTTTTTCATCGGGTTGGCCTGAAGTCGATATCAGCCAATCAGCGAGGGAGTCTATCCCTTTTTCACTAGCACTAGACAAAGGAGATTGTTTTTTGCGTGTGAGGTGGAGCGTCACACCTACCATCAGCTCCTTACTTTACCCCACTTTACTGTGCTACTCATTGGCTGAGTTAGCGAGGGCCGGTATTGAACTAGAAACCTCCTGGTTTCTAGCCGAACACTCTACCGACTGAGCTACAGTAGTAATGTTACTTTACATACTACCTTTCTAATATCAATACCATAAAACAAAATATAAGTTAAACATATAGCAATAACACTGGGGAGTCCGCATGGTGAAGTGCAGAGGTTCTCAACCAGGAGGCCATATGGCCCCTGGGGACCATATAACTTTTTTTTTGGGGGGGGGTCAAGGCAAGCAAAATATATTGAATCATAAAAATAAAATAGGATTTTTAAACATAGAAATAACACTGGATGAGTCACCATGGTGAAGTACATGGGTTTTCAACCAGGGGGCCAGGTGGCCCCTGGGGACCATCTAACATTTTTTGCAGTCCAGGCAAACAAAATATATTTAATCATAAAAAAAACAGGATTTCTAAACAAAGGGAGTTCCCATATTGAAGTGCAAAGGTTCTCAGCCAGGGGGCCATATGGCCCCCAAGGACCATCTAACCTTTTTTGTAGTCCAGGCAAACAAAATATATTTAATCATAAAAATAAAATAGGATTTTTAATCATCCTACAGCCCATAGCAATAACACTGGGGAAGTCCCATGTTGAAGTGCAGAAGTTCTCAACCAGGAGGCCATATGGCCCCCAGGAGACGATATAACTTTGGGGTGTGGGTCCAGGCAAGCCAAAAATATATAATCATAAAAATAGGATTTTTAAACATTGAATGGCTATGGTGGGGTGGGTGGGTGACATGTCTTCCATAGTAAAATAGGAATCAAAGGGGGGCCATGGGTAAAAAAAGGTTGAGTACCACTGGTGTAGTGGCTAATGTGCCAGACTGTGGCATTATGGTAAGCAAGTTCGAACTCCAGTTACACTAGTACATTCATTTTCGCATAAATACCCTTAGGAACCATCCCCACAGCTATGGGTTGAATAGTCTGGTTAGCTCAGTCGGTAGAGCGTTCGGCTAGAAATCAAAAGGTTTCTAGTTCAATACGGGCCCTCGCCAACTCAGCGTATGAGTAGCACAAGGATCTGTGCGTTAAAGCAAGGAGCTGATGGTAGGTGTTGTGTACCACCTCAGATGCAAAAACAATCTCTACTAGTGAAAAGAGGATAGACTCCCATGCTGATAATGTCATGTGAAGGGGATTTTATGGTTTCTGACTACAAGTGTCGCTAAATAAGGGGATATATTAAAAAAGCCTTGTCTTTGGGGTACGTTTTTTTTTTTTTTTTTTTTTTTTTTCTTTTTTGCAACATCAAGGTTTTTGTTTTGAACTCATATGACTTTTGTCTCCGCTCTTAACAACATGGAGTATAAACACGCTCTGAAGATGATTTTATATATATATATATATATATATATATATATATATATATATATAATATATATATGAAATTTAACATTTTGAAAAAACATGATGTTTGTTATGTAATTGCTGACAGATCTGTTTCGACCAAATCGATAAGTTGGTCTTCATCAACGAGCGACATAGACGGGAAGAGAGATATCCGTTAAAAGACTGTTTACAAAAACGAATGCTGAATTCAACCGCTGAAAATTTTGAAAAATGCGTGTTCTGTTTTAAAAATAAAATAAATTTTATTTAAAAAAAATCAGAAGCATTATAGTTTATAGTAAAACTCAAAAGAGTTTGTTGTAAAAATTAAATTTCATACTGTCGGATTAATTTCCATCTATTTTTCATATATATATATATATATATACACACACACACACACACACACAAACGTAAATGTTTAACTCTTATCCTGGAAACAAAAATATAATGAAATGTATATATATATATATCTAATATACTAGAAATACCCGGTCTATGACCAGACTAAAAGGATTTTAGAAACACAAGGGAGTAAGTGGTAAGAGGGAAATAATTTAGCAAATTCCTTATCAATTTGTTTTTTTTAAATTACTAAGAATTCGCATATAACAATTGCTTTTTTTTGTTTGCTTACATTCAAAATATTATCTTTAAAAATGTAACCTTAAACTCCTGAGCATTTTGAAACAATTTTATTTTTACTTTACTTACTGTACTTCTACAAGGATAAATTGGCATCAAATAACCCAAGAAGGTTGATATGCCATTAAACAAAGAAACCCAACCAAATAAAAAATGTGAGTATCATGAACTTTAGTGGGGAGGGACAGTGCGCACTACTCTCGTATGTTTTCATTTTATTTTTCATGAATACTACTTTATGAAAATTGACATTTAGTATAGTGGGGCTCCCCACCCCCCGTATCTCCCCTGGGGAAGGGGCATGAGACTCTAGCACAAACAAGAACAAATGCTTTGTCTATTACAAGATGAATCATCCCCATCCCAAGAAATTTCACCTCGGGGGGAGGGCATCAGATGGGTGGGGTGGGGGTCTTAAAGTTAATATTCACTGACTGTTGCTTGAATAAATATGTGAGTCAGAGATGCTGATAGGTACGCGTCCTGCGTCCCTGATGCACAAAAATCTAAAAGGATGCAATAAAATAATATCCATGTGTCCCAGTGTTTTTCTTTTTTCTTCCCTCACCATTTCAACCTAACTGTAAATACATTTCAATAGTTTTATAAAAATGAATTACACAGGATAGGTTACAAGGTAGGAGTTAGATGGCTTTAGTTAGAACCCATAAATAATATCCATGTGTCCCAGTGTTTTTCTTTTTGCTTCCCTCACCATTTCAAGCTAACTGTAAATACATTCATTAGTTTTATAGAAATGAATTACACAGGATAGGTTACAAGGTAGGAGTTAGACGGCTTTAGTTGGAACCCATAAATAATATCCATGTGTCCCAGTGTTTTTCTTTTTTCTTCCCTCACCATTTCAACTTAACTGTAAATATATTTCAAAAGTTTCATAGAAATGAATTACACAGGATAGGTTACAAGGTAGGAGTTAGATGGCTTTAGTTGTAACCCATAAATTTTCTCGGGGATTCATTCAAAGCAAACATGTGCGTCCCAGGATGCACTCAACCAAAAAGCTATCAGCATCACTGGTGAGTATCCTGAACTTTCAGGGCAGAACTGACGCGTACTACACCCCTGAACATTTTCATCTATTTTCTATGAATACTAATTTATGAAAATTGACATATCGTATAATGGGGTCCGGTTAGATAATGGACCTTACCCAATTAGTAAATGAGTAGCACTGCATGGGTTATCTGATCTGTGCAGTAAAGTGTTCAGGAGTTGATGGTAGGTGTGGCGCTCCACCTCAACAAAATGATCTCTCTGGTCTGGCACAAGCAAAAAGGAGATAGTCATCCCAACTGTTTGACAGATACTGACAATAGGCCACTGCAGACAACTCTAGGGGAGGAGCTGTATCATAGATTCTGGAGGGGGAGGTGTAAAAAGGGGTCGTAGCACCAGCCCTGTTTATAGGGGCACAGGAAGCATAATGATCATTGTAGCGGAAAATCAATTTGACAAGCTAATTTCAAACCCGACTGCACTTCTGCAGCGAGATAAAATTCCCCCAATAAGGCCAAATGTCGGCCATGAGTGGTGCCCTGTGATGCTTCTGGACAGAATCCTGGTAGCTGAGTCTGCCCCTGTTTGGTCTTGAAGAGTTATCTTCTCTTGTTTTCAGGTTTTGTATCACTATTTTGCATTTGCGTCTATACCTTTTATGTGGGGGAGCTTCGCCCCCCAGCCTGTCATAAGTAAGTGATATTACTTCATGGACTCTCCATCACTTCTTTAGGATGAAAGCCTACGTCCTACTATCTTTATAATACATTTATGTATCTTCTTTATACACCTATAGTACCTTGTCTCATTATGTATTTCAGGCTTTGTACCGCTAGGGGGTGCTGACTATTAATGAGGAAAGCAGGAAGTTTGAATTCTCTTTTCCCGGCGAACTGCATACAAGACACATGGGTTAGACATTTGCGGTCTATACCTTTTTATGTAGGGAGACTTCGACCCCCAACCTGTCATAAGTATTTTCATTATGTATTTCAGGTTTTTGTACCGCTAGAAGGTGCTGACTATTTAATGAGGAAAGCAGGAGTTTGAATCTCTTTTCCCCGAACTGCATACAAGACACATGGGTAGACATTTGCGTCTATACCTTTCTATGTGGAGGAGCTTCGACCCCCAACCTGTCATAAGTAAGTGACATTACTTCATGGACTCTCGTCCTACCTTCTTTATAATACATTTATGTATTTTCTTTATACACCTATAGTACCTTGTCTCATTATGTATCCATTATGTATTTTTTTGTGTATACCTATTAATTTGCATATGTAATTAATTAATCAATTAAAAACTTGACACGAAATGGAGTCCTTCCGCTAATTATTTTTCTCCATCGCATGCGGTTATAGATGGATGCTTGGGGAAATAAAGACGTTAAAAATAAGCCAAGTCTTTGTGTTCATGTATGATGGTAATTCATAAAGTAATGCCATTTTGTTTAGGACAGGTATAATTACCAACACAGGAACATGTATCATCATGAAAATGAAGCTGATCCTCTGTGGATCACATCCCTACTTCTCCACATAAGTGGAGTCAAAAGTAATGCCATTTTGTTTAGGACAATGAAGCTGGTCTCTCTGTGGATCACATCATTATTTCTCCACATAGTCACCGTTTCTCCTCATAGCAATGTTCCATTCAAAAGTAATGCATTTTTGTTTAGGACAGGTATAATTAACCAAACACAGGAACATGTATCACACATCAAAATGAAGCTGGTCCTCTGTGGATCACATCCCTACTTCTCCACATAGTGAGTCAAAAGTAATGCCATTTTTTAAGGACATTTATAATTACCAACACAGGAACATGTATCATACATCAAAATGAAGCTGGTCCTCTGTGGATCACATCCCTTCTTCTCCACATAGATGAGTAAAAAAGTAATGCATTTTGTTTAGGACAGGTATAATTACCAAACACAGAAACATGTATCATACATCAAAATGAAGCTGGTCCTCTGTGCATAACATCCCTACTTCTCCACATAGTGACCGTTTTTCCTCAATAGCAATGTTCCAACTTCATAAAGTAATGCCATTTTGTTTAGGACAGGTATAATCACCAACACAGAAACATGTATCATACATACATGAAGCTGGTCCTCTGTGGATCACATCCCTACTTCTCCACATAGGTGGTCAAAAAGTAATGCATTTTGTTTAGGACAGGTATAATTACCGACAGCAGGAACATGTATCATACATCAAAATGAAGCTGGTCCTCTGTGGATCCCATCCCTACTTCTCCACATAGGTGAGTCAAAAAGTAATGCCATTTTTGTTTAGGACAGGTATAATCACCACACAAGGAACATGTATCATTACACCAAAATGAAGCTGGTCCTCTGTGGATCACATCACTTCTCATATAGGTACTCAAAAGTAATGCCATTTTGTTTTAGGACAGGTATAATCACAACGCAGGAACATGCATCATACTAAATGAAGCTGGTCCTCTGTGGATCATATCCTTACTTCTCCACATAGGTGAGTCAAAAACGTAATGCTATTTTGTTAGGACAGGTATATTACCAACACAGGAACATGTATCATACATCAAAATGAAGCTGGTCCTCTGTGATCACATCCCTACTCCTCCACATAGGTGACTCAAAAAGTAATGCCATTTTGTTTAGGACAGTATAAATTACCAACACAGATAAACATGTTATCATACATCAAAATGAAGCTGGTCCTCTGTGGATCACATCCCTACTTCTCCACATAGGTGAGTCAAAAAGTAATGCTATTTTGTTTAGGACAGGTATAATTACCAAACAAGGAACATGTATCATACATCAAAATGAAGCTGGTCTTCTGTGGATCACATCCCTACTTCTCCACATAAGTGATTAAAAAAGTAATGCCATTTTGTTAGGACAGGTATAATTACCACACAGGAACATGTATCATACATCAAAATGAAGCTGGTCTTCTGTGGATCACATCCCTACTTCTCCACTAAGTGATTAAAAAAGTAATGCCATTTTGTTTAGGACAGGTAATTACCACGCAGAAAACATGTATCATACTCAAAATGAAGCTGGTCCTCTGTGGATCACATCCCTACTTCTCCACATAGGTGAAGTCAAAAAGTAATGCCATTTTTTAAAGGACATTTATAAATTTACCAAGCCAGGAACATGTTCATACATCAAATGAAGCTGTCCTCTGTGGATCCATCCGCTACTTCTCCACATGGTGAGTCAAAAAGTAATGCCATTTTTTAAGGACATTTTATAATTACCAACACAAGGAACATGCATCATACATCAAATGAAACTGGTCCTCTGTGGAATCAACATCCCTATTTTCTCCACATATGATGCGTAAAAAAGTATGAATATTTTGGTTTAGGACAGGTATAATTATTAACAATGAACACATGTATCATCTCTAAAATTAAGCTGTCCCTGTGGATCACATCCTTACTTTTCCACATAGGTTGTGTTAAAAGTAATGCCCTTTTCAAGGCATTTATAAATTTACCAAACAACAGGAACATGTATCATACATCAAAATGAATGCTGGTCCTCTGTGCATAAACATCCTACTTTCTCCACTAGTGACCGTTTTTCTCAATAGCAATGTTCCAACTCAAAAAAGTAATGCCATTTTTGTTAGGACAGGTATAATTACCAACACAGGAACATGTATCATACATAAAATGAAGCTGTCTCTGTGGCTTGTACATCCTTACTTCTCCACAAGGTGAGTCAAAAAGTAATGCCTTTTTTTAAGGACATTTTAATTAACCAACACAGGAACATGTATCATACATCAAAGAAGCTGGTCCTCTGTGGATCACATCACTACTTCTCCACATATGTTAGTCAAAAGTAATGCATTTTTTTTAGGACAGGTATAATTACCAACACAGGGAACATGTATCATACATCAAAATGAGGCTGGTCCTCTGTGCATCACATCCCTACTTCTCCACATTAGTCACGTTTTTCTCAATAGCAATGTTCCACCTTCAAAAAGTAATGCCATTTTGTCAGGACAGGTATAATTACTAACACAGGAACATGTATCATACATCAAAATGAAGCTGGTCCTCTGTGGATCACATCCCTACTTCTCCACATAAGTGATAAAGTAATAGTATGCCATTTTGTTTAGGGACAGGTATAATTACCACAGGAACATGTATCATATATCAAAATGAGCTGGTCCTCTGTGGATCACATCCTACTTCTCCACATAATGAGTAAAAAAGTAATGCATTTTGTTTAAGGACAGTATAATTATTAACACAGGACATGTATCATACATCAAAATGAAAGCTGTCCTCTGTGGATTCAACCTACTTCTCCACATAGGTGAGTTCACAAAAGTAATGCTATTTTTGTTTAAGGACAGGTATAATTACCACAGCAGGACAAATATGTATCTACATCATAAATGAAGGTGGTCACTCTGTGGATCACATCCCTTACTTTCTCCACATAGATAGGAGTAAAAGTAATGCTATTTTGTTTAGACAGGTATATTTACAACAGCTAGCGTAACTGGTATCAATCACTCAAAATGAAGCGGTCCTTCTGTTGGATCATATCCTTACTGTCTCCACTAAGTGAGTCAAAAAGTAATGCCATTTTTAATTTATGTGTATATGTATTCTATTTAAAGTATTTCCATGTGCTCCACTATTAAAGTCTATGTTCATTAGCATCTCATAACTTCTTTGTCGGAATATTACTTGTACTTATAATGTACCACGTCGAACTAAGCTTCCAACTTAGTATAACAACGTTAAATCCAACAATACTATCACTCTACGTCAGAGTGGCTTGGAGTAATGGTGATGAAGGGGTACTCCACTAATCTGTGGTAGAGAGAAAAACTTTTTTTCTTCAAACTATATATATCTTATTATATTGTGGGGGTGAGGATATATAATCTTTATTATAATNTGTGTTTGATGCTTTTTTGATTTTTATTCTTTGTTTTTATTTCCTCCATAGTAAAATGGAATCAAAGGGGGGCCATGGGTAAAAAAAGGTTGAGTACCACTGGTGTATGGCTAAGTGCCGACTTGGCATTATGGTAAGCAGTTTCGAACCCAGTACACTAGTACATTCATTGCATAAATACCCTTAGGAACCATCTCCCACAGCTATGGGTTAATAGTCTGGTTAGCTCAGTCGTAGAAGTCGGCTAGAAATCAAAAGGTTCTAGTTCAATACCGGCCCTCGCCAACTCACATAGAGTAGACAAGGATCTGTGCGTTAAAGCAAGGAGCTGATGGTAGGTGTTTGTACCACCTCAGATGCAAAAACAATCTCTCTATGTGAAAGAGGATAGACTCCCATGCTGATAATGTCACGTGAAGGGGATTTTATGGTTTCTGACTACAAGTGTCGCTAAATAAGGGATATATTAAAAAGCCTTGTCTTTGGGGTACGTTTTTTTCTTTTTTTTTCTTTTTTTTCTTTTTGCAACATCAGGTTTTTGTTTTGAACTCATATGACTTTTGTCTCCGCTCTTAACAACATGGAGTATAACAAAGCTCTGAAGATGATTTTTATAATATATATATATATATATATATATATATATATATGAAATTTAACATTTTGAAAAAACAATGATGTTTGTTAGTAATTGCTGACAGATCTGTTTCGACCAAATCGATAAGTTGGTCTTCATCAACGAGCGACATAGACGGGAAGAGAGATATCGTTAAAAGACTGTTTACAAAAACGAATGCTGAATTCAACCCTGAAATTTTGAAAAATGCGTGTTCTGTTTTAAAAATAAAATAAATTTTATTTAAAAAAAATCAGAAGCATTATAGTTTATAGTAAACTCAAAAGAGTTTGTTGTAAAAATTAAATTTCATACTGTCGATTAATTTCCATTCTATTTTTTCATATATATATATATATACACACACACACACACACACACAAACGTAAATGTTTAACTCTTATCCTGGAAACAAAAATATAATGAAATGTATATATATATATCTTATAACTAGAAATAACCGGTCTATGACCAGACTAAAGGATTTTAGAAACACAAGGGAGTAAGTGGTAAGAGGGAAATAATTTAGCAAATTCTTATCAATTGTTTTTTTTTAATTACTAAGAATTCGCAATATACAATTGCTTTTTTGTTTGCTTACATTCAAAATATTATCTTTAAAAATGTAACCTTAAACTCCTGAGCATTTTGAAACAATTTTATTTTACTTTACTTACTGTACTTCTACAGGATAAATTGGCATCAAATAACCCAAGAAGGTTGATATGCCATTAAACAAAGAAACCCAACCAAATAAAAAATGTGAGTATCATGAACTTTAGTGGGGAGGGACAGTGCGCACTACTCTCGTATGTTTTCATTTTATTTTTCATGAATACTACTTTATGAAAATTGACATTTAGATAGTGGGGCTCCCCACCCCCCGTATCTCCCCTGGGAAGGGCATGAGACTCTAGCACAAACAAGAACAAATGCTTTGTCTATTACAAGATGAATCATCCCCATCCAAGAAATTTCACCTCGGGGGAGGGCATCAGATGTGGTGGGGTGGGGTCTTAAAGTTAATATTCACTGACTGTTGCTTGAATAAATATGTGAGTCAGAGATGCTGATAGGTACGCGTCCTGCGTCCCTGATGCACAAAAATTAAAAGGATGCAATAAAATAATATCCATGTGTCCAGTGTTTTTCTTTTTTCTTCCCTCACCATTTCAAAACTAACTTAAATACATTTCAATAGTTTATAAAATGAATACACAGGATAGTTACAAGTAGGAGTTAGAGGCTTTAGTAGAACCCATAATAATATCCATGTGTCCCAGTGTTTTCTTTTTTGCTTCCCTCACCATTTCAACTAACTGTAAATACATTCATAGTTTTATAGAAATGAATTACACAGGATAGGTTACAAGGTAGGAGTTAGACGGCTTTAGTTGGAACCCATAAATAATATCCATGTGTCCCAGTGTTTTTCTTTTTCTTCCCTCACCATTTCAACTTAACTGTAAATAATTTCAAAGTTTTATGAAATGAATTACACAGGATAGGTTACAAGGTAGGAGTTAGAGGCTTTAGTTGTAACCATAAATTTTCTGCGGATTCATTCAAAGCAAACATGTGCGTCCCAGGACACTCAACCAAAAGCTATCAGCATCACTGGTGAGTATCTAACTTTCAGGGCAGAACTGACGTATACTACACCCCTGAACATTTTCATCTATTTTCTATGAATACTAATTTAAAAAATTGACATTCGTATAATGTCTGGTACTATGAGTGCGTTCATCAGTTCAGGATAATGACCTACCCATTAGTAATGAGTAGCGCATGGTATCTGATCTGTGCAGTAAAGTGTTCAGGAGTTGATGGTAGGTGTGGCGCTCCACCTCAACAAAATGATCTCTCTGGTCTGCGCAAGCAAAAAGGGGATAGTCACCCAACTGTTTGACAGATACTGACAATAGGCCACTGCAGACAACTCTAGGGGAGGAGCTGTATCATAGATTCTGGAGGGGAGGTGAAAAAGGGTCCTAGCCCCAGCCCTGTTTATAGGGCACAGGAAGCATAATGATCATTGTAGCGGAAAATCAATTTGACAGCTAATTTCAAACCCGACTGCACTTCTGCAGCGAGATAAAATTCCCCAATAAGGCCAAATGTCGGCCATGAGTGGTGCCTGTGATGCTTCTGGAAGAATCCTGTAGCTGAGTCTGCCCTGTTTGTCTTGAAGAGTTATCTTCTCTTGTTTTCAGTTTGTTTGTACCTATTTTGCATTTGCGTCTATACTTTTATTGTGGGGAGCTTCGCCCCCCAGCCTGTCATAAGTAAGTGAATTACTTCATGGACTCTCCATCACTTCTTTAGGAGAAAGCTACGCCTACTATCTTTATAATACATTTATGTATCTTCTTTATACACCTATAGTACCTTGTCTCATTATGTATTTCAGGCTTTGTACCGCTAGGAGGGTGCTGACTATTAATGAGAAAGCAGAAGTTTGAATTCTCTTTTCCCGGAACTGCATACAAGACACATGGTTAGACATTTGCGTCTATACCTTTTTATGTAGGGAGCTTCGACCCCAACCTGTCATAAGTATTCATTATGTATTTCAGTTTTGTACCGCTAGAAGGTGCTGACTATTTAATGAGGAAAGCAGGAAGTTTGAATTCTCTTTTCCCCAGACTGCATACAAACACATGGTTAGACATTTGCGTCTATACCTTTTATGTGGGGAGCTTCGACCCCAACCTGTCATAAGTAAGTGACATTACTTCATGGACTCTCGTCCTACCTTCTTTATAATACATTTATGTATTTTCTTTATACACCTATAGTACCTTGTCTCATATATGTTCCATTATGTATTTTTTTGTGTAACCTTTAATTTGCATATGAATAATTAATTAATAATTAAAACTTGACACGAAATGGAGTCCTTCCGCTAATTATTTTTCTCCAGCATGCGGTTATAGATGGATGCTTGGGGAAATAAAACGTTAAAAATAAGCCAAGTCTTTGTGTTCATGTATGATGGTAATTCATAAAGTAATGCATTTTGTTTAGGACAGGTATAATTACCAACACAGGAACATGTATCATGCATCAAAATGAAGCTGTCCTCTGTGGATCACATCCCTACTTCTCCACATAAGGTGACTCAAAAAGTAATGCCATTTTGTTTAGGACAGTATAATTACCAACACAGGAACATGTATCATACATCAAAATGAAGCTGGTCCTCTGTGGATACATCCCTACTCTCCACATAGAGACTCAAAAGTAATGCCATTTTTTTAGGACAGGTATAATTAACAACACAGAAACATGTATCATACATCAAATAAGCTGGTCCGCTGTGGATCACATCCCTACTTCTCCACATAAGTGAGTCAAAAAGTAATTGCCATTTATTAATGTGTATATGTATTCCTATTTAAATGTATTTCTATGGGCTCACTATTAATGTCCATGTTTGTACACCTTATAACTTCTTTGTCGGAATATTACTTGTACTTATATGTACCCACGTTGGAAGGTCACTCTAAGCCTTCCAACTTTATTATAATACCCTTATGTGATGGGTTAGCCCCCAGCCTGCTATAAGTAAGTGACATTTCTTTAGGAATATTTCATGTACTTATATGTACCCAAGTGGAAGTCACTCTAAGCCTTCCAACTTTATTATAATACCCTTATGTGGGGGATTAGCCCCCCAGCCTGCTATAAGTAAGTGACATTTCTTTAGGAATATTTCATGTACTTATATGTACCCAAGTTGGAAGTCACTCTAAGCCTCCAACTTTATTATAATACCCTTATGTGGTGGGGCTTACCCCCAGCCTGCTATAAGTAAGTGACATTTCTTTAGGAATTTTCATGTACTTATATGTACCCACGTTGGAAGGTCACTCTAAGCCTTCCAACTTTATTATAATACCCTTATGTGGTGGGGCTTAGCCCCCAGCCTCTATAAGTAAGTGACATTTCTTTAGGAATATTACTTGTACTTATATGTACCCACATGGAAGGTCACTAAGCCTTCCAACTTAGTATAAACAACGTTAAATCCAACAATACTATCACTCTATGTCAGAGTGGCTTGGGAGTAATGGATGAAGGGTACTCCACTAATCTGTGGTAGAGAGAAAAACTTTTTCTTCAACTATATATATCTTATTATAATGGAGATTGTGTGTTTTTCTGTCTGTAACCGAAACTATATTACTACTCAAGTCACAATTCCCTTAGTTGTATACGTCACATTCTCCATGATTCTATTTCTATTTCAACCTCAATTTATAATAAAACTGATTGGCATTATTAATACTGTTGCCTTACCTAAATATTAATAACATGCAATTGTATTTATATATACAAAAAATACCAGTTTTCAGTGTAAACGAAAGCTAATTTGCATATTATTAAAAAAACTGATTTTAATAAAAATGTGCTTGGTATTATTGATTTCTAATTGTTGGTTTTATCTTAATGAATATGAGCAAAAATCTCTTCAATAAATCCTAAAAGAAATTCATTAACAAGAAGAAATAATTGTAATTTTATTCTTTACTTCCTATTTAACTAAATAGTTAAATTAGGAAAATTTAGCATTGAAAAACGGAAGTGATGAAAGAGTAAGTTTCAGTTGTTCTATTTTACGATTATACCCCTCGTTTCAAATCTTTTTATCTGAATTCTAATTAGTTTCATTAGCCTTTCTAATTTAATCTAATATTTTATTACATTTAAACTTAAATACTTGTACCCCGGAGGGTGCATATATTTGCTAGTACATATAATATACCAAACTTGTTGGTAAATCCTTGCGCTGAGAAAAAACCCAGCAAATAGTTTGATTGTAAAAATATACTACCAAACATCAACCGGGAAAAAAAAATTTTGTAAAAAGAAAAGACCAGATAATCGTACCAACAAAAAATAATCTATTAGTACCAATATTTTGGCCAAAAAAAAAAACAATTTATTGCATATATTTTTTATAAGATATTGTTGCAGTTTTTTGTATATAAGGCATGGGGCAAATGGTCACTCCTAAATATAGACTCGTTGACTATCATGTGACCTGCCTGAGAAAGATTCCTATTGTCCAATCACTGGTAGTGCTGCTGCTGCTGTTGTTGTATTTATAGAGGCCTGATTCTAATCTTAACTCATTGACACTCGGACCATCTTGGACGACGGACTTACAAAGAATACTATCACACAGGATACTTATTGGCTTGCTTACTTATTCACGACATCTGGAACAGATATATATATATACATACAAACCCGCCAGGAAACTAAAGCTAATAAGTAAAAAGTGCTCAATACCTAAGTAAAACTAATAATAAAGATAAATCTAATGAGTCAGACGAACCTACTAAAAGTTTCGCTTAATGCTCTTCAGGGCTAAGGTCCGACTCTTAGCCCTGAAGAGCATTAAGCGAAACTTTTAGTAGGTTCATCTGACTAATTAGATTTATCTTTATATATATATATATATATATATATATGTGTTATGTTCTTGTGAACGTCGTTTGTTTGTTTGGTCTTTTTAAAGCATTGGAAATAAGAACAAAAACAAGAAAAACAGAACAAAAATCAGATTTTTTATATATTCAACCGTTGCTCTGTTTCTGGTTTAATCTATTCCGATATTTCGAGTGAACCTTCACCCTTTCTCAAGGTATGTCCAACGGTCTGGAGAGAAAAAAATGCAATGTTGTATATGAGGGCAAAAACATAATTAAATGAAGTGGACGGATATATATATATATATATATATATATATATCAAATTGCACATATGTGCTTATATATCTGTGTATTTCTTTGTGAATATGTCGCGAAACATTCCAATTATTAACTTCTCGTCTCAAGGTTACTTGAAAAATGAACATAATACAAAGATTAATAGAAAAAAACCTATATATATATATATATATATATATATATATATATATATATATATATATATATATATAGTTTCTGAACTATTAAGCGTAACATTTACCTAGTGTTTTATTTACATAGCACATTTAAGCATTACACATTTGAATTCTTTTCTAAAGAACAATTATACAAAACAGAAATCTTTTGAAAAGACGTAAACAGACGTACAACACGAAGGTTATTTGACAACTGATACAAAATGAATACCATATAGCCTACATTTATTGAACAATGGACAACTCACGCGAGTATCAAGCTAGGCTAACAGACCATTATTAATGAGTTTGATTCTCACTGGGTGCCCCATACTTCTGAACCGGTGCCACAACCAAGCAAGGTTTTATTTGGTTTCTGGGAATGGAATTAGCTATCGAGCTCGGCTTTCAAACCATTATTAGTGATTTTGATTCCCAATTCCAGCTGGGAAAATTTGGCTTAGGACCACTCTCAGTGGCGGCAGGCTCTCCGTAGAGGACTGTTCATGTCTGAAGTCAGTCTGGCGCAATACTATGAAGCTAAGAGGTCCAGAAGAAAGCAGCGGCAACAAAGCACCGACACATCAACATCTTCAGTGACAGTCTTCACATGCAACATCTGTGGTCGAGAATGTTTTTTGAACATTGGACTTCACAGTCACTGGAGGTGCTGTAACTTCAGGGGCACAAAAACTTTATTATAGTCCTCTGAGACTGAAATGCCAATAAACTTTTGAATGAAAGCATGTCTCCTTGCCCCATAAAATTCTGTTGACTGTTCTTTGAGCCACTTCTTCACTACACTATGCATCCTCCATACTCATCATATTTAGTGCCTTCAGACTATTGTCTCTTCGGCCCCATGAAAGAGGGGTTGAGAGGCAAACATTATTTCAGTGTTGATATATTAATGAATAGAAGATATAATGCACAACTTATTTTATTTAAAAACTTTTACATTTTTTCAGGTCAGTTAAATTTGAACCACATATCTTTGAGAATCTGTGTTAGGCCTCAAAAATACATTGTTCAAATTAACTGACCTGAAAAAATGTAAAAGTTTTTAAATAAAATAACTGGTGCATTATATCTTGTATTCATTAATATATCAACACTGAAAATTTCATTAAATTTGGTTAATTCCCTGATTTTTGGTATTTTTTTTCTTTCAGCGGGGTGACATACGATGGTGGAATTTAGGTCTGATAAATTCCATCTAACCTATTTGTTTATCTATTTTTTTAAATTTTTATTCTTTTTTTACCAAAAAAACAAAATCTAAGTGACCCAGGTTCACCCTGACCCAGAATGGTAGTACCTGTTAGGGACTCCACTTTGGTTCTTACTTATCTATATATTAATACACTTGTTCTTAATCTTCCAACCGTTATCATCTTGCAACACCCTCGGGTTAAAAATGAGACCATCCAAATCGTCCAAGACTGAAAATTTCATGGTTAAATTTCGATGGTAACGCATATACTAAACGGCAGAATCTCCGTAGAGGACTGTTCATGTCAGAAGTCCCCTGACACAACACCATGAAGCTAAGAGGTCCAGAAGAAAGCAGCGGCAACAAAACACCGGTACATCAACATCTTCAGTGACAGCCTTCACATGCGACATCTGTGGTCGACAATGTTTTTCGAACATTGGACTTCACAGTCACAGGAGGCGCTGTAACTTCAGGGGCACAAAAACTTTATTATAGTCTTCCGAGACTGAAATGCCAATACAGAATACCATATAACCTACATTTATTGAAAAATGGACAACTCACTCGAGTATCAAGCTAGGCTAACAGACCATTATTAATGAATTTGATTCTCACTGGGTGCCCCATACTTCTGAACTGGTGCCACAACCAAGCAAGATTGGATTTGGTTTCTGGAAATGAAATTGGTAATCGAGCTCAGCTAACAGACTGTTATTGATGAGTTTGATTCTCACTGGGTGCCCCATACTTCTGAACTGGTGCCAAAACCAAGTATTCTTACCTAATACAAATAATTTGCACACAGTTGTATGGTTTCAAGTATTCCTCTCTACTACTGATGCGTAGAGCCTTCTTCGCTACTCTGAATCGTATACATTGCTGGTATACTGCGGGTATCATCTCTAACCCAAGACGATATATGTAGTGGTCGCTTAATGAAATTTACAACACATGGTATAGTAGGAATTTTGACTTTATTTCTTCTCGGCTGTACGTGGTGGGTGGCGAGCTTGACAATGAAATGACCGAGGGTTGGCAATGACTTATACTGCTGCTTAGTGAAATTTTGTTTAATGGCATATCAGTGTTATTGGGTTATTTAATGCCAAAGTCAGCCTTGTAGAAGAACTGGAAGCTTCTGCTACCATGGTTTTATGCCAGACTAGGCTAAATTTAATGAATAATATTTCAAGAGATGATAACCTAACTTTCTTAAATGGACAAAACAGGTGCACTCACTTGATGGTTTGGTTTGGTTTGTGTTGCAGATTGACTGTTTGTTTTGCGCGGGAAGTCGAAAAGACAAAGGAAAAGCGAACAAAGAAAACGTGTAGGCGTTTGAGAGCAACAAAAGGACTCATCTGGACAAAGACTAACAACAACAAAAGGAGGGGACTTCCGGTCAGGGAACAAAGGAATGTGTGGGTGGTCATCGATATTTAAGCAGACCCGGACAGACCCCGACAGACCCGAGAGAGACCCTGAAGAGACGGCGAAGAAAGCACAAGGTGTCGGACCGTCGACACGGTCGAGCGGGCAGTGATGCTCGTCCACCACCTTCCACCACATAAGTAGTCGTAGTGTCATTTTCCGTGCCCGCCACTCACCTACCACACACACCGAAGAAAATAAAGGAGAGTCATCTTTTGATACGCGTATCTGTTGTTATTGAAGTAGCTGACTACTAGATATCTCGTCTAGGGGTCAGGAACGAAGTCCGCTGTATATCCGCTACTAACATACACGAATTTAGCGGCGTGAATTCGAGGCCAGTATGCAACATATGCCTAATTGGTGCCGAGACCAGTATACAACATATGGTTTCTTTGTTTAATGGCACATCAGTGTTGTTGGGTTATTTAATGCCAAAGTCAGGTGCACTCACTTGATGGTTTGATATATTTTAAATATATTTTTTAATATTAGGACAAAATAAAAAATAAAAGATAAAATAATAAAAATTTGATAAAAAATAGATAAATAAATTTCAATAAAAAGTTACAAAAAAAAACTTTGGTAAGTTATTAAAATCAGTTTATTTTTTATATATATTATTATATTAGGACAAAATAAATAAAAAGAATAGAATAAGAAAAATTGATGAAAATAGAATTGATAAATTAAAAATAAAATTTCAATAAAAAGTTACCACCCCCGTCAGACAAAAAAAAATTTTGTAAGTTATTAAAATCAGTTTATTTTTTATATATATTATTATATTAGGACAAAATAAATAAAAAGAATAGAATAAGAAAAAAATTGATGAAAATAGAATTGAAAAATTAAAAATAAAATTTCAATAAAAAGTTACCAAAATTCTTTTGGTAAAAGACAAAATCTTTTTTTTTTTATCTTAGGACAAAATAATAAAAATAATTAAAAAATAAAATTCAAGAAAAAAAAATCGATTATTTTACATTTTAAAAAAAATTTAAATATTTAAGTTTTCCAAAAAGAGTATTCAGAACTTTAACTTTTCAAAATATTGTTTCAAAGTGATTTACAGCTATATCGTATCAAGTATTTCTATCTAATACAAATAATTTGTACACAATTATATGCTTTCAAGTAATTAACTCTTAATAAACAATTATAGCTTCAAGTTAAAAAATCAAAAATGTAAAGATTTAGAGGGTGGAATCTATGATCTAAATCAGGGTTTCTCAAAGTGGTCTACATAACCCCCCACTGGGGTCTATACAACAACTCAGGGGGTCTGTAAGTATTTGGGGGTATACAGGAGATATATGGAAACTACTAAGCCTTCTTAGTGATTAGAAGAAATTAATTTTTTTTAAATCCTAAAGAACATGCTCATGTTGATATATTTTCAAAGGTTTGAGCCAGGGTTTCTCAAAGTGGTCTACATAAACCCCCTGGGGTCTATACAACAACCCACGGGGTCTGTAAGTATTTTGGGATATACAGGAGATATATAGAAACTACTAAGCCTTCTTAGT
Organism: Doryteuthis pealeii; assembly: GCA_023376005.1. NCBI lineage: Eukaryota > Metazoa > Mollusca > Cephalopoda > Myopsida > Loliginidae > Doryteuthis > Doryteuthis pealeii. Next base: position 74,629,174 of record CM042170.1, on the reverse strand, counting down.
AATTAGAAGAAATTAATTTTTAAAAGATCCTAAAGAACATGCTCATGTTGGTTATATTTTCAAAAGTTTGAGCCAGGGTTTCTCAAAGTGGTCTACATAAACCCCCTGGGGTCTATACAACCACTCAGGGGATCTGAAAGTATTTTGGGGTTTACAGGGGGTCTATGGAAACTGCTATGCCTTCTTAGTAATTAAAAGAAATTAATTCCACAAGAATCCTGGAGAACATCCTCATGTTGATATATTTTCAAAAGTTTCTACCCAATATTCATGAACTTGAATCAAAAGTTATCAGCTTCACCCATCACATTAGGTAATGTGCTTCCTTGTTAAGTTATTAAGTTAGTAATAATTATTTGTAGCTCATTTTTTACATGTTATGCTTACTTTACTGTTTATTTTACGGTTATTTTACAATTAACAGTGTTACATAAACATTTGTGCAGAATTCATTAATTACATAATTGGTCACAACAAAACAACAGCAAGGTGGACTGGGGTTATATAAGGAGGGGGTCCATGATAGGCCAATCACATTTTTGTAAGGGGTCTATGAACTTAAAATTTTGAGAACGCCCAATCTAAATAAATCATAGCTTCCACCCCTTAAATTTTTTCGTTTTTAGTTTGTTTTTTTAAAATATTATCTTACCTTTTTTAAAAAGAAAATGCACCTTGCTCTAACGAGGAACAGGAAATTAAACAGGTATTTTTCAAAAGCACTCACCTGAAAAACAAAAAAACAAAACAAAAATCAATAAGATAAAAATGTCAAATTATTTTGATCCAAAAGCAGAAATATAATTTATCAACAAATTTTGCATCTTATCTGTTATAAGTTTATTTACTGCTAAATAAAATAATTTAAGTAAACATCCTCGAAGACATTAAGTATTTGGTACCCATCAAAAATTTCCATGGTTTAATATCTTTTAATCTAACATTTTTACTATAAAATGCATTGGAAATGATTTTTACTATAAAATGCATTGGAAATGATTTTTACTATAAAAATGCATTGGAAATGATTTTTACTATAAAATGCATTAGAAATGATTTTTTACTATAAAAATGCATTAGAAATGATTTTTTACTATAAAATGCATTAGAAATGATTTTTTACTATAAAAATGCATTAGAAAATGATTTTTTACTATAAAAATGCATTAGAAATGATTTTTTTCTATAAAATGCATTGGAAATCATTTTAACTATAAAAATGCATTAGAAATGATTTTTACTATAAAAATGCATTGGAAATGATTTTTACTATAAAAATGTATTGGAAATGATTTTTACTATAAAAATGCATTGGAAATGATTTTTTACTATAAAAATGCATTGGGAATGATTTTTTACTATGAAAATGCATTGGAAATGATTTTTTACTATAGAAAATGCATTGGAAGTGAGTTTTACTATAAAAATGCATTGGACAATGATTTTTACTATAAAAATGCACTGGA
>CM042170.1:74560208-74617708 GCA_023376005.1 Doryteuthis pealeii | reverse complement strand
AAATGATTTTTACTATAAAAATGGATTGGAAATTATTTTTACTATAAAAATGCATTGGAAATGATTTTTTACTATAAAAATGCATTGGGAATGATTTTTACTATGAAAATGCATTGGAAATGATTTTTACTATAAAAATGAATTGGAAATGATTTTTACTATAAAAATGCATTGGAAATGATTTTTACTATAAAAAATACATTGGAAATAATTTTTACTATAAAAATGCATTAGAAATGATTTTTTACTATAAAAATGCATTGGAAAATGATTTTTACTATAAATATACATAGGAAATGATTTTTACTATAAAAATACATTGGAAATGATTTTTACTATAAAAATGCATTAGAAATTATTTTTACTATAAAAATGCATTGGAAATGATTTTTACTATAAAAATGCATTGGACAATTATTTTTACTATAAAAATGCATCGGAAAATGATTTTTACTATAAAAATGCATTGGCCAATAATTTTTCTTACAAAAATACAACAAAAACAATCCAATGGGGTTCCCAAGTCGTCTAGTGTATGACCGAGAGATTTGGACAACAAAACCTCCAGCAATCAAAATCAACAGTCAAGTGAATTATCGCTGTATTTGTTTATTTGATTTTGATATAATCTTAATTCAATATTTATTCTGTCTGGCCATCTTTTTTTCTCTTGCTTTTTTATTTTTTTTTGACAGCCTCTCCTCTTCCCGATGGTGTGAGGTTCCCTTTCTCCCACCATCCATCACTCACTGTGTTTGTTTTTTGTTCTAAGCCAGCCAGTTATTTCCACCGTACAGACTTAAGAAATATTGATTGAAAAGACGAAAGTGTTAGAAACAAGCCAATGTATCATAAATATTAAATCTTAAGACGCAAGTGATCGTTTCAGGGTAGAAAGAAAGTAAAAACGGTTTCTCTCTTTTTCCAAAATAATATAATTAAATATATGAACATTCTAGGCTTATAGTATTGCTTCATTATTTATATTAATAAATTACTATATATATGCACACACCCACACACACACACATAAGTATATATATATATATATATATATATATATTATATATTTAAATATATACACATTTATATATGTACACATTTATAAATTATATATATATATATATATATATATATATATATATGGTAGAAATGTGAGGAGGTTCATCCGACAGTATGTGGAGAAAAGTAGACAAACACGGGATGTTATGGAAACTTGATGTTTATTGTCGACGGTGCAACGTTTCGGTCTCTTATTAGACCATCTTCAGGACTTGGATATAGTTCTTACTCCAATGATGGAAATGCTCAGCATTTTGAGAATTTCCATCATTGGAGTAAGAACTATATCAAGTCCTGAAGATGGTCTAATAAGAGACCGAAACGTTGCACCGTCGACAATAAACATCAAGTTTCCATAACATCCCGTGTTTGTCTACTTTTCTCCACATATATATATATATATATATATATATATATATATATATATATATATATTTAAATATATACACATTTATATATGTACACATTTATATATATGTACACATTTATATATATTATATATATATATATATACACATTTATATATGTACACATGTATATATATATTATATATATATATACACACACATTTATATATGTACACATAATTATTATATATATATATATATATATATATACACACACACATTATATATGTACACATTTATAAATTTTTATATATATATATATATATATATATATATACACACACACATTTATATATGTACACATTTATAAATTTTATATATATATATATATATATATATAGAGGAAGGTGTACCTTGAACACCGAAACCATGGTAGAGAGAAAAACTTTTTCTACAACTATATATATATATATATATATATATATATATATATATGAGGAACAAAAAAATTTTAAAAAGAAAAAAACAACCCACTCATACTTTCTGAAAATAATCATCAGTATCGTATGTAGTGGCCAAAAGAAAAAGTTTTTTGAGTTATATATGTAAAGAGTGCTTGATACGCTAAGTAGAGCATAATTATAAGGACCTAGTCAGACAATATCTACCTAGGTTTCACCCGAACGGCTCTTCATCAGAATTATCTTGACGAGCCATTCAGGTGAGACCTAGGTAGTCTGACTCATGTAGGTCCATATTATACATATATATTATAAAAAAGAAGGTCTGCAAAAAGGATTATGTGTAGTGTGTCCTTTTTCTTCCCTTTCTTTCTTTATAATAAAAACGTAATGGTCCATTATTTAGTTGATCGGTGGATAAGCAACACCAGATAATTAGGATTTACCTTTTTGGATTTTATCTTGGACGATTTGGACCGTCTCAATTTTAACGAGAGGGTCTTGCAAGATAATAACCGTTGTATTTTAAGGATTATCATTTATTCATTTATTCAGACTATTGTCCTCATTTTCATTGTTATTTGTACAACGTTTCGGCTGATGTGCCCTCCGAAACGATGTACAGTAATAATGAAGATGAAGACAATAGTCTGAATAAAACAAATACTTTTTTTAAAAATTTTATTATCATCTTACATCTGCGACACGTGTTTCTTCTTCAGGCATCAATTAACCATATTCTAATGCCTGAAGAAGATATCAAAAGATCTGAAACACGTGTTGCATATGTAGGAAAATAATTTAAAAGAATTTTTAACAAGCATAATCCTTTTTGTGGACCTTTTTTATAAAATATTTAATTTTCTCCCATTGGACCCATAACAACACTTAATATATATATATATATATATATATATATATATAAATCATTCCCAACTCATCTAGTCTGTTGGATACTTATTATATATACTAGCAAATATATGCACCCTCCGGTTGCAAGTATTTAAGTTTTAATGTAATAGAATATTCTATTTAATTAGATAAACTAATGAAATCAAATAAGAATGCAAATGAAAAGATTTGAAACAGAGGGGTGGTATAATCGAAGGATAGAACAACTGAAACTAACTCTTCCATCATTTTCCGTTACTCCCGTCTTTCACTGCCAAAGTTTCCTAATTTAGCAATTTAGTTAAAATAGGAAGTAAAGAATAAAATGACAGTTATTTCTTCTTGTTAATGAATTTCTTTTAAGATTTATCCACGAGATTTTTGCTCATATTCATTAAGATAAATCCAAACAATTAGAAATCAATAATACTAAGCACATATTTATTAAAATCAAATTTTTGATATCAATATGCAAATTAGCTTTCCTGTTCACTATGTAAACCGCTATTTTGTTGTATATATAAATACAATTGCATGTTATCACTATGTAGATATGGTCAGCAGTATTTATAATGTAAAACAATTTTATTAATAATTGAGGTTTAAATAAAATAAAATCATGGAGAATGGGACGTAAATAACTAAGGGAATTGTGACTTGAGTAGTAATATAGTTTCAGTTACAGACAGAAAAACACGCAATCTCCATTATAATAAGATAAGATATATATATATTATATATACTAGCAAATATATGCACCCTCCGGGTGCAAGTATTTAAGTTTTGATATAATAAAATATCATATTAAATTAGAAAGGCTAATGAAACTGACCAAGAATGCAGATAAAAAGGTCTGCAACAGAGGGGGTATAATCGAAAAATAGAACAACTTTGAAACTAACTATTCCATCATTTTCCATTACTCCCCTCTTTCATGGGTAAATTTTCCTAATTTAACTATTTAGTTAAAATAGGAAGTAAAGGATAATATTACAGTTATTTCTTCTTGTAAATAAATTTCTTTTAAGATTTATCCACGAGATTTTTGTTTATATTTCTTAAGATAAAACCAAACAGTTAGAAATCAATAATATTAAGCACATATTTATTAAAATAAAATTTTAAATATCAATATGCAAATTAGCCTTCTCGTTCAAACTGTAAACCGCTATTTTGTTGTATATATAAATACAATTGCATGTTATTAGTACGTAGATATGGTCAACAGTATTAATAATGTAAAACAATTTTTATTAATAACTGAAGGTTTAAAAGAATGAAATCATGGAGAATTTGACGTAAATAATTAAGGGAATTGTGACTTGAGTAGTAATATAGTTTCAGTTACCGACAGAAAAACACGCAATCTCCATTATAATAAGATAAGATATATATATATTATATATATATATATATATATATAATAAGTATCCAACAGACCAGATGAGTTAGGAATGATTATAAGTATATATATGTACATGCATAGAGTAATAGAGTGAATTTATTAAATGATGGAATACTAAAAGTTAAAATAAAACATATTAAAAAAGAAAAAAAAAAAGTATATTTATTTGATAAATCACTTTTTTTTTTTCTTTTTCTTCCTCTTAAGTGAAATATTTATCGGATTGTTAGCAATTTCCATTAAACAAGTTTAAAAATCTATTTCAGTCCAATTTAAAAGCCATTAGCCGTTTGATTTATTCATTATTAAATAATCACAACTAAATTAGAGCATTATTTATTATCGCAACGTTTACGATCAGAGATTTTAGATTGCTATTCTCTGTTCAAAGTCGCTTTTTTGTTTTTTTGTTGGTTTTTTTTTTCCGTAAAAAGCCAAACGCATATATTTCTAAAGAAATAGAAAAAGAAAGTAAAAAAAAAAAAAAAAATGCTTCTAAAATCTCCCATCCATTTTACAGACTTTGCGCAACAAATTGTATTACAAACAATTTAGCGAAATATCTAAATTACACCGTTTAAAAAGATCCAATTTACTTCCATTCAAAAAAGAAATTTAAAAAAAAAAAAAAAAAGAAAAAAAATTAATTTTCCAAGATGAAATTGAAATACTAAACTAAAGAAATTTATATATAAAACAAAAAGGTTTTAAAAAAATTTTTTTAAGTAAAAAAAAAATGTTAAAAAAAAAGTTTTTAAAAAGTTTAAAATGTTAAGAAAAAAAAAGTTTTAAAAAAGGTTGAGAACAAAATGTTAAGAAAAAGAATTTAAGAAAAAAATGTTTAAGAAAAAAATGTTTAAGAACAAGAAGTTGAGAAAAAGAATTTGAGAAAAAAAAGTTGAGAAAAAGAAGTTGAGAAAAAGAAAGTTGAGAAAAAGAAGTTGAGAAAAAGAAAGTTGAGAAAAAGAAGTTGAGAAAAAGAAGTTGAGAAAAAGAAGTTGAGAAAAAGAAAGTTGAGAAAAAGAAAGTTGAGAAAAAGAAGTTTAAGAAAAAGAAGTTGAGAAAAAGAAGTTAAGAAAAATTTAAGAAAAAATTTAAGAAAAAATTTAAGAAAAGATTTAAGAAAAAAAAAAGGTTTTTTAAATAATAATTTTCCAAGATGAAATTGAAATAACTAAATAAATTTAAATATATAAACAAAAAGTTTTCTTTTTCATAAATAAGTAAAAAAAAAAAAAAAGTTAAAAAAGTTATTAAAAAAGTTAAAAAAAAAAAAAAGAACAAAGACAAATGCACTTTAAACTATTAGTAGCACTGGTAGGTATCTACCCAACCCATTTGATATGGGTAGGTTATATTAGTTTACAAGTGAATATAATAGCGTGACTGGATGGTTTGGTTTGGTTTGGTTTGGTTTGATTTACAACATATCAACCTCAGTAGGTCATTTAATACCAACAGTTTTGAAATAAATTCATTCTTAATGGATACCCAATTTTTTTTTATAAACACATTTTTCTATTTAACCCATAGATGGGACCTTAACAGGTACTGCCACTCCGGGTCAGAGTGGACCTGGGAGCAATGGTAGTGAAGAGGTGTTCCACATTCTACAGAACTGGAACCTCACCATCAGATAGAGTTTAACATCATGAAAACCCTCAGCCACCGCCTTCTAGCACCCATATGATAAAAAGGGTTGGGGCTTGCCATAAGGGCAATAGGGTCAGGACAATCATATAAGTGCTAGGGCTTGACATGACCAGCCGATTGATTGGAGAGGGCCTCTCTGACCATCCGTCTAGCCCAAGAAAGGCCCAAAGTGGAGTGTTGCATGTCATGGACTGCTCAGCCAGAGGTCACTGGAGTCGTAGTTGATAAAACTATACGGACACCGGACTCCAGTTGAATTTGACCTTTATATGGACCTAGTTTAGTCTGTATTATCTATCTATCCCAGATTCATCATATCTATCTATCTATCGTTCAATCAATCTGTCTGTCTGTCTGCCTATCTATCTATTTCATCATATCTATCTCTCTATCTATCTATCTGTCTGTCTCTTTCATTATATGGTACTCTTTGCAGAGAACATTCCCGGCCTCCTGCCTCAAAAAACGCTAGCCGGTGGCTGCTGAAAAAGACAAACACCAGCTACGATTGTAGTCCGTAGCCGAAGCGGTGTCACTTGCAAAAAAACAACAAAAAAAACAACCAACTTAGGGCGTTTTTCCCGAAAACCCAACCCCAACCCCAACCCTAAACCCCCCCTAGTTAAAATTAAAAGTTTTATTACAAAATTTGTGGGTTCTGTTTTTTCTGGGTCACCCTGTATAAAAATAGAGCCCAAATTATTTACTTATTTTCCCATTAAACTAACCCTAAACCCCAACCTTAACTCAAGTTTTTTTTTGCAAGTGACACCATTTCAGCTATGGACTTCAATCATAGCTAGTGTTTTTTTTCAGCAGCCACTGCCTAGCGATTTTTGAGGCAGGAGGCCAGGACAGTTCTCAGCGAAGAGTATCCATTATATCTATCTATCCCAGTTTCCTCATATCAATCTTAGTTTCATCATATCTATCTATCTATCTATCTATCTATCTATCTGCCTATTTATCTATCTATATGTCTCTTTCATCAAATCTATCGATCTGTCTGTCTATCTATCTATCTATCTGTCTCTTTCATCATATCTATCTATCTTAGTTTCATCATGAAATGTCCCAATAAATGTTGACATGCCATGAATTACAACCAACCAGCTCACACAAAACCCCCACACTGAACATTCTTCTTCACATTGCACAACTCTAAACATTTAACATATCACTAAAGACGACACTAACAAAAACCCAATTCATTCGAATCTTTGAATGTATTCAACAAAATCTAAATATGCAAACACACACACGAAGCCTCACCCAGAAAAAAGAAAGCACTTCTTATCTTATTATAATGGAGATAGTTTCGGTTAGACAGACAAACAATGTCACTACTCAAGTCACAATTCTCTGTCCGCCCTGTCGGCTGAGGCATTAGAATGCACCGACTGCACCTCTGCAGAGGGGTAAGACTCCCCCAATGGAGCCACCTGTTGGCTGTGGGTGGCGACCCGTGATGCTTAAGGATAGAGCCCAGGTGGATGAGCAGTTCATGACATGCAATACTCCACTTTGGCCCTATCTTGGGCTAGACGGGCGGTCGGAGAGGCCCCCTTCGATCAATCGGCTGGTCACGTCAAGCCCTAGCACCTATATGATTGCCCCAACCCTATTGCCCTTATGGCAAGCCCCAACCCCTTTTTATCATATGGGTGCTAGAAGGCGGTGGCTGCGGGTCTACATGTCCTGGGAATGACGTGAAACTCTATCTGATGGTGAGGTTCCAGTTTTGGAGGTTTGGGAAATGTGGAGTACCTCTTCATCACCATTGCTCCCTCGTTCACTCTGACCCGGAGTGGTAGTACCTGTTAGGGTCCCATCTATGGGTTAAATAGAAAAATGTATTTATAAAAAAATTGTATTATCCATTAATTGATTTATTTAAAAACTTTCTCGGCAGAGGTGCAGTCGGTGCATTCTAACGCCGCAGCTGACAGGGCAGCCAACCAGTTCGCCAATGGTAGGATGTGATAAAAGATCGAAAGTATGGGCTATCCAGTGAGCATCAAACTCGCAATTCAGTTGTAATAGATCTGCGAGACTAGCCTGCTAATCATTATATCATGATGGGACGCCCTTATTTCCCCAACCTATTTTTGCCACGAACACTGACAGAAAAGGCCAGTCAGTTCTGAGAATGTACGACCAGACATTTGTGGGCAGATCGGATACAACTAAATATCCGACTTAAGCCCAGAGTTAACAGACTGGAAAAACTTGAAGATCTGACAGCCAAAGCTGCGGATAAATTCATCTAAATATCCAAATATTGATAACCAAACTCAGATACGTAATACAGCACAGCGTTTGGCATTTAAAAATTACATCAACTTTTCCCCACATTCATCTTCCTCCGTATTTTATTTTGATAGTGCATTTTTTTTTCTTTTTAACTCCATCTGCCGCAGAGCCAACTCACTTTCCAGGCCTTCAACTTCGGATTAAAGTACGACATCCAACTATCTTCCACAGCTCTATTCTCATCTTTGGATATGATGTGAACCTAGTCTCAGAGATTCCCACCGAAGAATAATCAAAGTTCCAATTACCGTCGAATTGGGAAGACATGGTAACATCAACTAGAGACCAAGCCTCACCCAGTGTCACTCCAACCCCTAAGCCAATGCCTTCAAAAATACTCCGTGCATTATCAAGATTACTCCCCTGTAATCGGCCAGGTTGAAAGGAACTAATTCCCCTCAGAGGCCACTACACCTGCGCAGTGGGGGGGGGAGAGGGAGATGAAGAATAATCAAAGTTCCAATTACCGTCGAATTGGAAGACATGGTAACATCAACTAGAGACCAAGCCTCACCCAGTGTCACTCCAACCCCTAAGCCAATGCCTTCAAAAATACCCCGTGCATTATCAAGATTACTCCCCTGTAATCGGCCAGGTTGAAAGGAACTAATTCCCCCTCAGAGGCCACTACACCTGCGCAGTTGGGGGGAGGGAGGGAGATGAAGAATAATTAAAGTTCCAATTACCGTCGAATTGGGAAGACATGGTAACTTCAACTAGGGACCAAGCCTCACCAAGTATCACTCCAACCCCTAAGCCAATGCCATCAAAAATACCCCGTGCATTATCAAGATTAATTGTCCAGGTCGAAAGGAACGAATTCCCCCTCAAAGGCCACTACACCCGCGCAATGGAGGGGGGGGAGGAAGGGGAGGTGAAGAATAATCAAAGTTCCAATTACCGTCGAATTGGGAAGACATGGTAACTTCAACTAGGGACCAAGCCTCACCCAGTGTCACTCCAACCCCTAAGCCAATGCCATCAAAAATACCCCGTGCATTATCAAGATTAATTGTCCAGGTCGAAAGGAACGAATTCCCCCTCAAAGGCCACTACACCCGCGCAATGGAGGGGGGAGGAAGGGAGGTGAAGAATAATTAAAGTTCCAATTACCGTCGAATTGGGAAGACATGGTAACTTCAACTAGGGACCAAGCCTCACCCAGTGTCACTCCAACCCCTAAGCCAATGCCATCAAAAATACCCTGTGCATTATCCAGAAAACACATTTTTCTATTTAACCCATAGATGGGATCCTAACAGGTACTACCACTCCAGGTCAGAGTGAACCAGGGAGTAATGGTGACGAAAGGGTGCTCCACATTCCCGAGATCCCCAAAACTGGAACCTCACCATCTGATAGAGTTTAACGTCATTCCCAGGATATGTAGACCCTCAGACCACCGCCTTCTAACACCAATATGATAAAAAGTGTTGCGGCTTGCCATAAGGGCAATAGAGTTGGGGCAATCATATAGGTGGTAGGGTTTGACGTGACCAACTGATTGATTGGAGGGGGCCTCTCTGACCACCTTTCTAGCCTAAGTAAAACCATTTGTTGTCTTCAAATTATATATCCTGTTTGAGTTACTGAAATTAACAAAAGTGTAGGGAAAATAAATAATTGTCTCCCTTGGATGCAGTGGGCATATCCATTGGACATGCTCTTGTTAATACTTCTTGTATGTATATTATGTATGTATTAGATGTTCCATTATGTAAATGAGATTATTCCATTTATTCAGTGTTAACTTTCTTCCTCTTTTGCCAAAGAGTTCCTTCTACTTAAACAGTGTTAGTATATACTAATGCTAATATTGAACCTTGGTGAGTGGGCAAGTGATTAAATATCCCCCTAGCATCAACCAACCCAGAAACCTTAAGACCAAGTTATGATACAATAATTTAAAAAAATAAATAAATGAATGAGATCAAACTGAAACTAATAAGACTTTTTATGCAGCTAATAAAAAGTATGCCTTGGTGGGCAACCATTCTAGGAGAAAGATAACTCTGAATTCAAAACCAAGTGTCTGTAAGCAAGTAAGCCAAAGTGGAGTGTTGCAGGTCATGGACTGCTCATACTCCAAGACTCCATCCTTAAGCATCACAGGTCGCCACCCATAGCCAACAGGTGGCACCATTTGGGTGAGTCTTACCCCTCTGCAGAGTTGCAGTCGGTGCTTTCTAACACCCCAGGTGGTAGAGATTATGGGTGTGTCTACCTCCAGGAACCGCTGTTAAAAAAGAAGCCAATCAATGGTATGATGTTGGAATAATTAAAGGAACAACTTGTTTAGTTTCACATTGTCATTTACGTTCACCTAGACTGGTTGCTGTACCAAAACTAAAGAACCCAGTCTGCCCTACTATTTAACCATTTAATGGGGGTGGGGGTGGAGAGAGAGATTAATGCCTTTCCCAGTGACATTAGCACAAAGTAAAATGCAAATAGACTTATCCAGTATTTGAACTCACTTCCTTGAGTCCATTTCCTATGACAATACCTGAAACTGACATCTATAACATGTTACACCGCAAGTGTCAATTAATAAAAGAGCCACTCCTCTTGAAATCTCACACACCTATCTCTGTGCTCCTCCTACTATAACCATTACACTGCAAGTGCCAATTAACAAAAAAGTAGAAATGCTACCTGATATATCCTGGTTAAGGGATATATTATGAAGTTGGTATTTGGTATACTATCGCAGTAGTAGCTGGTGCGTCGAATAGCAGTATGTCTTCCGAACAGTCGTGGTGGTATTCTGACTGGTAGGCGAGTAAGCTTAGACTAGTAGGCTTAGGCGCTTGTACCACCACAGTGACGAATATTTATAGATGACACTGTCCAATCAGATTATAGTGAGGGGGTACCGAGGTATTTACATATTCATTACATCACTACTATCAGATTCAAGTCAAGGCAATGGAGATGTAAGTATATGAAAAGGATTATATTCTATTTGTTTTATACCAGGACTTAAACCTTTTGGTGGGACCCTGCACTGTACAATTATCTCTCCTGCAACAGATCTGATCTATTCCTGATTGTTTACTTAAATATACTAGCAACAATATGTGCCCTTTGGGTTTAAGTATTTAAGTTTTAATGTAATGAAAGACTAATGGAATTAAATAAGAATGCATATAAAAAGATTACTCTTATTTTAATTATACTTTAATTGGTTTCTTTATAAAATCATTCATATGATTGATTTTAATACATTGGAGAATAAAACAATAATATTACAGATCAAGAACACCAAGTAATTATTTATTAAACCCGGTTTTGTTAAAACCAGTATGCAAATTAACCATACCATATATTATGTAAACCTTTATTTCTTAGTGATATATAAGACACATTGCATGATTTTAAACACACTAATGACAAGGGCTGTTTTGAGGCAAATCTAATTCAGATTTTCATAGAGACCTTATTAATAGATAATTTATCGGTAAATAATAGTCCAGATTGGGTTCTTTAGCCTTGGTATCACAACCAGTCAAAGAGAAAAAAAAAACTTAGAATTCTTACCAGAATCTTCTTTTTTTTTTGTGTTTTGTAACTGAAAACTTGCTCTATCCAAAAGGTGTTATTGTGTTCTCTTTATCAACCAATCAAAGAGAAAAAAAAACTTAGAATTCTTACCAGAATCTATTTTTTTTGTGTGTGTTTTGTAACTGAAAACTTGCTCTATCCAAAGGTGTTATTGTGTTCTCTTTATCAACCAGTCAAAGAGAAAAAAAACTTAGAATTCTTACCAGTGATGATCTATTTAAAAATTGATGTGTCATACCCTGGCCGCAGTGAAGGCGTTGGGTATATTTATACTTTTAATTTTGTTTTGTATTTTCTCTTAAGATTTGATTAGTCTGTTACTTAATTAGAATCTTGAGTGTACGAATTACTTTAATTACAGATTGTGGAATTTCTCTTAAGTACTATTAATTAGAATAAATAAAGACTATGATATATATATATATATATATATAAACCTCTCCAAAATACACCTAACACAACCATAAACAGAGACACACGTACATTGGAACACGCAAAAACACACACACAAACACACCAGAACACACAACTAAACTGAAATTAACCACACACATACACACACACACACACACACACACACAACAACACAAACATGAACTACATAATAAAATACACAAATTATGTAATGTAAAATATATATATGTGTGTGTGTACAAAGGCATTTGTAACATCTTCACCTGACGATTGTTGACGTATGAAACCAAAATGGTTGTGAATGTTCCTTTGTCACCAAATAAATAGATATGTAAAACCTTTATATATTTATTTTATTATATTATATAATAGCTCTATTTTATATTGAGCACTCTACCAATAATACTGCCTTTGGTACGCCATTCCAGCAAAAGCTGAAACAGTGACCATCTCACACTATATATTATATATATATATATATATATATGAGTAAGAAAAGGTGGAATGAAAACATCACACAATGCTGTTAAAGAAGAAAACAATTTATAATATAATCATAGCTGATACTGATAAATATTTCGATTTTACAAAAATCATCATCAGAGCTCATTCACTCCCGTAGTTGTTTGGGTCGGAGAGGAAAGTCAAAATGAGTTTACAAAACAAAAAACCTTAATACTGCAAAAAACGAAAGACGTTACAATATTCACCAACGTGGGCATTCGCACCATATATATGTCGGTCATGTCTCATATGTATATCTTTTGACAACCAAATGTAGCGAATTTTTGAGATGTTGGCAACAAGGCGAAAACAATTTAAACGGAAGGGGATGGGTGTTAAGAAATGTGACGGTTGGAATTCAAAAGACTATATATATATATATATATATATGTATATAGTTAAGTCTGGAGAGTCCCTTCCCACGTTCATTACTAAGTGATCATCCTCCGGACATACATACACACAACTGCCCTTTATATACGTATAGATTACAATTGCTGTTTTTGAAGATACATTAATTGGCATGTGCAGAAATTACAAATAATTTTTTTTTTTTTTAATATTTTATTTTCATTTTCGTCCGTCTTTATTCAAAAACCGAGGCATCAGTTTTTTTTTGCTGTTTTTTTTTTTTTTTTTTTTTGTTGTTGTTATGACAACATTATCCGAGTGAATGACTAAGTTATGGATAAGTCAGATGGATTAAGTGATCCGCGTCGGATTAAAGAAAGGGAGAAGAAAGAAAGAAAGAAAGAAAAAAAAGACTCAACACGGTTTTGCTCTCTTTGAGGTTCACAAAAAGAATTCCATTCTTTGAGAAAAGAATGAAAAGGAATTTGCTGAATTCTTTGATTTCAAAGAATCAATTCTCTTAGGGGAAGCAGCGATGAGAAACAATATAGAAAAAAAAAAAGGGGGGTATACTCAATAAATGTTATACTACAGTATTTTCTTGCTGACCTGAATTTTAAAGAAAGTCACATTTTTCAAGCGATGAAAAGTAGAAAGAAAATCACCCATACAAAGAAAAAGAGATACAGTGACAACAAAAGAAACTAATTTGTAGTAAAAATCATTTCCAATGCATTTTTATAGTAAAAGTAATTTCTAGTGAATTTTTATAGTAAAAATCATTTCTAATGAATTTTTATAGTAAAAATCATTTCCAATGCATTTTTATAGTAAAAATCATTTCCAATGCATTTTTATAGTAAAAATCATTTCCATTGCATTTTTATCATAAAAAATAATTTCCAATGCATTTTTATAGTAAAAATCATTTCCAATGCCTTTTCATCATAAAAAATAATTTCCAATGCATTTTTATAGTAAAAATCATTTCCAATTAATTTTTAAAGTAAAAGTCATTGATCAATGCATTTCTATAGTAAAAATCATTATCCAATGCATTTGTTATAGTAAAAAAATGATTGCCAGTGCATTTTTTAATTAAAAAAAAACATTGGCCAATGCATTTTTATAGTAAAAATCATTTCCAATGCATTTTCATAGTAAAAATCATTTCCAATGTATCTTTATAGTAAAAATCATTTCTAATGCATTTTTATAGTAAAAATCATTTCCAATGCATTTTCATAGTAAAAATCATTTCCAATGCATTTTTATAGTAAAAATCATTTCCAATGCATTGATTTTTCCAGTATCTGGAACCAAGCTGCAAAAAATTCTATGCACTAGTATACATGAGTTACAAAAATTCCAAGCTTGAAAAAGTATTTTTAAAAATCCACCATACAAACAAAGAGAAAAAGAGACAGCAACAACAAAGTAAAACAAATAAAACAAAACTAATCTATATATACATATATATATATATATATATATATATATATATACACACACAGTTCAATTGATTAACATCTACAAACTACGAATCAATTAAAAAGGCAAGATAAATTCTTATCAGAAGATAATTCCTCAAAAGATCCTCTTGAAATCGTCCGACCGTAAGGTCAGAATCGAAGCAATCAAGACTTGAAGGCGTAGACGTTCCTTTCTTGTAAAAACAAACGGGGCAACCTGACATTTATCCAAATCTTCTCTGGGCACGAAGACAGGAAGTCTTGATAATTTCGTTATCGACCTATCAAAAGACCCGAAGAGATAAAGAAATGATAAAAAGTAATGCTGGCTGAAGTCGTTCACTTGTACACACGAGATGTTAATAGATACGATTAGACATCTTCTCTCGCTTGTTAAGCAACGTAGAGATTACCAAAGATGCTGGAAGAGGGCGATATCTGGGACTGAGGAATTACGATGAGAATTCTAATCTTAGTCTCCAAGAATTTATCATCATCATCATCATCATCATGTCACGCTCGCAGCACGGATATCCATGACTATCTTTCGCCAACCTTCCCTATTACTCATGGCCCCTGGGAGGTCCTCTATGCAGCATCCAGAGTCTTCGCATAGTTGGTCAATGTAGGTCCTTAGCGGGCGTCCTACGTTAGCATGTCCATGTGTTGGCTTCCACAAGAGAACGTCGCTTATGAGCTCATCCCCGCTTCTCTAGCAGTGTCCTGCATGCCTAGTCCGTCTCACCCGGATGGTTTGTGAGATGGGGGGCAGGTGACCATACAGTTGCTTCTTTGCGGGGTGCTGCTTCCATGACTTGTTCAGGACTACTCGCAGCATTCTTGTGCAGGTACCATCTAGCTTACAAACAGACTATCAGTAATATGGAGATCCGATCTCACTGACAAACTAAAGCAACAATTCTTCCAGGCTGTGGTTATATCAGTGCTGCTGTATGGCTGCACCACCTGAACCCTGACAAAGCGCCTCAAGAATTTATAGTTGATATTAATACAGTGGAGGGCCGGTTTAGTTCAGTCGGTAGAGCATTCAACTAGGAACCATAAGGTTCCTGGTTCAATACCGGCCCTCGCCAACTTAGTGATGCGGGAAGAGGTCGATATCTGGGATTGAGGAATTACGATGAGAATTCTAATCTTAGTCTCCAAGAATTTATAGTTGATATTACTACAGTGAAGGGCTGGTTTAGTTCAGTCGGTAGAGCATTCGACTAGGAACCATAAGGTTCCTGGTTCGATACTGGCCCTCGCCAAGTCAGTGTATGAGTAGCACAGGGATCGCTCAGACTTATGGGTGCCTGTGAGACAGTTATATAGTTAAAAAATCATTTCTAGTGCATTTTTATAGTAAAAATCAATTCCAATGGATTTCTATAGTAAGACTCATTTCCAATGCATTTTTATAGTAAAAATCATTGTCCAGTGCATTTCTATAGTAAAAATTATTTCCACTGCATTTTTATAGTAAAAATCATTGTCCAATGCATTTTTATAGTAAAAATCATTCCCAATGCATTTTCATAATAAAAATCATTCCCAATGCATTTTCATAGTAAAAATCATTTCCAATACATTTTCATAGTAAAAATCATTGTCCAATGCATTTTTATAGTAAAAATCATTGTCCAATGCATTTTTATAGTAAAAATCATTGTCCAATGCATTTTCATAGTAAAAATCATTGTCCAATGCATTTTTATAGTAAAAATCATTTCCAATACATTTTTATAGTAAAAATCATTGTCCAATGCATTTTCATAGTAAAAATCATTGTCCAATGCATTTTTATAGTAAAAATCATTGTCCAATTCATTTTTATAGTAAAAATCATTGTCCAATGCATTTTCATAGTAAAAATCATTGTCCAATGCATTTTCATAGTAAAAATCATTTCCAATACATTTTCATAGTAAAAATCATTGTCCAATGCATTTTTATAGTAAAAATCATTCCCAATGCATTTTCATAATAAAAATCATTTCCAATGCATTTTTATAGTAAAAATCATTTCAATGCATTTTCATAGAAAAAATCATTGTCCAATGCATTTCTATATAAAAACCAACCAACCAACCAACCAACTAACCATTTCCAATGAATTTCTATACATGCTTTTGGCATTTGCCATATCAGTATACATATGCAGTCATTCGAGTGAACAAAAAGTTTTAATGTATTTATTTAATAAATCCTATCGATAATATCACAGTTCATATAAAAAGATTTTAACAATAATCTGATATTTTAAATTTATATTTTTTTTATTATTTACAGAAATGGACAGTGAACAACAATGTTCGCCATTTACGTGTTACATTTATTTATTTTTTTTTTTTTTTTATTGTCAAAATTACAAAATTAGATTTCCTGATATCGTAATGGTAAACGAGCCTTATCATTGAAAAAAGCAGAGATTAAGTCTCAGCCTCTGTGACCTTCAGCCCGATGCTCTACAAATGAATTAGGTTTTACATTTGCGACCGATAAGAGAGGAAAAAAAAGATAAGGGAATTCAGGTTACAGTTGTGGAGTTTCTTCGTTCAACAATCACCATTTTGTTTTTTAAAAACACAGGCACACAAACACCTATAGGATGTATTTTCGTATTTATTCAATAAAGAATTTTTGGTTATTTCCTATAAGTCCAACATAACGAAAGGGGAAATGATTTTTACTATAAAAATGCACTGGAAATGATTTTTAATATAAAAATGCATTGGAAATGATTTTTATCATAAAAATGCATTGGAAATGATTTTTATCATAAAAATGCATTGGAAATGATTTTTACCATAAAAATGCATTGGAAATGATTTTTATTATAAAAATGCATTGGAAATGATTTTTACTATAAAAATGCATTGGACAATGATTTTTACTATAAAAATGCATTGGACAATGATTTTTACTATAAAAATGCATTGGAAATGATTTTTACTATAAAAATGCATTGGAAATGATTTTTACTATAAAAATGCATTGGAAATGAGTTTTACTATAAAAATGCATTGGACAATGATTTTTACTATAAAAATGCATTGAAAATGATTTTTACTATAAAAATGCATTGGAAATGATTTTACTATAAAAATGCATTGGACAATGATTTTTACTATAAAAATGCATTGGAAATGATTTTTACTATAAAATGCATTGGAAATGATTTTACTATGAAAATGCCAATGAACATTGGATTTTTACTATGAAAATGCATTGGACAATGATTTTTACTATAAAAATGCATTGGAAATGATTTTTACTATAAAAAATGCATTGGAAATGATTTTTACTATAAAAATGCATTAGAAATGATTTTTACTATAAAATTGCATTGGAAATGATTTTTACCATAAAAATGCATTTATGGGAATGATAAATTATTTATTTATTTATTTATTGATGGGCTGGGTTAGCTCAGTCGGTAGAGCGTTCGGCTAGAAAGTACAAGGTTCCTAGTTCAATCCCGGTCCTCGCCAACTCAGCGTTATGAATAGCACAGGGATCTGTGCGGTAAAGTAAGGAGATGATGGTAGGTGTGTCGCTTCACCTCAGATGCAAAAAACAATCTCCTTGGTCTAGCATTAGTGGAAAGGGGATAGACTCCCTCGCTGATTGGCTGATACCGACATTAGGCTGCCCCGATGACTTTACTTTACTTACTTATTTATTTATCTACTAGGAAAAAAGAAGACAGGGTTAGGATTAGGGTTAGGGTTAGTTTAATGGGATAATAAATAAATAATTTATCAGTCAAGAGTGGTTCCCCTTTGTTTATGTTGGACTTATAGGAAATAACCAAATTTTAAAAAATAATTTTTGCCTTCAGAATATTCCAACTGCAATTTTAACCCTAAGAAGTATCCATACCAAAACTGTATTTACCAAAAAAGAAATGAACCGTTGTTTGATTTTTGAAACACAGGCACACAAACACCTATAGGAGGTATTTTTGTATTTATTTAAAAAATAAATCTTTTTGATTTTTCTAACTGCCTTCCGAATACAGTCCAACTGCAACCCTAAGAAGTATCGATACCAAAACTGTATTTACCAAAACAGAAATGAACCATTGTTTGATTTTTAAGACACAGGCACACAAACACCTATAGGAGGTATTTTCATATCTAAAAATAATTTTATTTGATTTTTCTAACTTCTTAGAATACACACTGCACATTTAAGTCCAATCCCCTCCGCATCACAGCAGGACGGTTTAAATGTGGTAGTGTCAAAACCAATACCATAAAAGTTCTTGGTATGGCCACTTAAGGCAGACAGATTTGACAACCAATGGTATTAAGGCCCCAACCCGGCCAAAGGGGCTCTGGTGAAAATCCCAAGAGGTGTATGCACCAGAAACTGGCGGTTACATTAGGTCCTCTAGCCCCGGTGTCTACTGGATAAACTGCAGCAAACAAGAGTGTTTACATGTGGGTTTTTTTCGGGGGGGGACCACTTATGTACTTCCTTTTCCCATGATACTCTATCTTTGAATCGATGGAGCTGGCTCAACCCACCCTGGGTCAATGCTGCAACAACAACAACAACAAAAGGTAATTTATGAGGAAGTGCGTCCCAGTCTCCTGCCTCAGAAATTGCTACCCGGTGACTATTAAAATAATGTCTCCAGCTATGTCGTCTCAGATTTTCTTTTATTCATGTTTGTTTAATGCCTTGTTTTTAGTTTAAATAAACAAGAATTACGACAAAAAAGAAGCGACACCCCACAAATACATTTACTTGTAGAAAATATCTATCTATCTCCATTTGTTCATATCCATCTATCTCAGTCTATTCCAAACTATATATCCATCTTCATATCTAAACAAGAATTACGACAAATTACGATAAATAAACAAGAATTACGACAAATTTCTATAAATGAACAAGAATTACGACAAATTTCTATAAATGAACAAGAATTACGACAAATTTCTATGAATGAACAAGAATTACGACAAATTACGATAAATAAATAAGAATTATGCCAAAAAAAGAGAAGCCCCCCCATCTAAAATACATTTAACACCCTAAGTTGGTTGTTTTCTTTCAAGTAACACCATAGCTGGGGTTGTTATTTTAATAGTCACGAGGTAGCAATTTCTGAGGCAGGAGACCGGGACGCACTTCCTCATAAATTACCCAACAAAAAAAATGAGATATCCAGAAACTATTACAGATACAGACTACGCAGATGATCTAGCACTTCTAGCAAAGCCAAATCCCTACTACATAGCCTACAAAAGGCACCGGCCTGAATGTGATAAAACAGAGTTCCATCTTGTACAGACAAGATGGAGACATGTTACAATTTATGAGAAGTCATGAATTGTGAACGTACCTGTAAGTTAGAATTGAAATAAAGTTTGTTAGAATTAAAAGCAGAGATGGGTAATTTTCCATAACCGTTTGGGGGTTATGATTGAAGTTTTAGATGAACCCAACTGACCTCTGATACAGACACGTGAGAATAAGTTTCTAGTTAGTCAGATTCAACCTAGTTTTCAGAGAGCTTAGATATGCTCTGAGGTCAGTCTCCTCACATACATACACACACACATATATATATATATATATATATATACACACACACATACATATATATAGACACACATACACATATATATAAGACACACACATACACATATATAGACACACACACACACACATATATATAACACACACACACACACACATAGACACACACACACACACACATATATATAGACACACACACACATATATATATAGACACACACACACACACACACATATATATATAGACACACACACACACATATATATACACACATATATATATACATATATGCTTACACAAACACAAACACACACACACATATATATATATATATATATATATATATAAAATGTTTTATATTTATCCACATACTGATTAATTATGACAAAAAGAGAGACCTGTGCCAATCTGTTAATTAAATCTAACACCAAACAATCCAGACTGATTTCTTAATTACAAAACAAACTTTCTCATACAAACCATAAAACAGATTATCACCTTTTTCTAGAACTATGGCAATTTTTATGGCAATATCCCTGCAATGGACATTTTCAATTTCATTCCACAAACCCCACAGCTCAATGGGGTGCTTGCAATGATTAGCTCATTATCAGTGGTGGAGTGTGGGGGGGGGGGGGAGACGATCATAATGTACGATGCAATCTAAATCTAGAAATAAATTGGCTGGTTGATTTAATGGCATATCAATCTTTGCTGGGTTATCTACTACCAAAGTCAGTTTTAACAACTATGGTCTCTAATCAACTACATAGATCGCAATTTCTTTCTGTTGGCACCTACACCAGTGATCCGATCATGATGAAACTTTACACACATGTTAAGCTAATATTTAGTAACAAGACTGGCTAATAGGATTTCCCAAGGATATTAGTTCTGAAAGTGAAGGTAATAGCGCGGCTGGAATTTGAACTTGCTGACTATAACATAGCACATGAAGCACATTAACCACTACAGCATGGTGACTCCCCAATAATTTTGCGTATAACTTTTATAAGAAGCCAACAAGTTATTTTAAGTAAGTTCTTAATGACGGAGGGATATGTCTTAGTCGGTAGAGCATCAAACTAGGAACCATAAGGTTCCAGGTTCGATACTGGCCCTCGCCAACTCAGTGAATGGGTAGCACAGGGATCTGTGCGGTAAATTGAGGAGCAGATAGTAGGTGTGGCGCTCCACCTCAGATGCCAAAAACAATCTCCTTTGTCTAGCACTAGTGAAAAGGGGATAGACTCCCTCGCTGTTTTGCTGATACTGACTTTAGGCCACCCCAAGGACTACTTTTTTTACTTTCATTGCCTTTAGAAAGTATGCAGGTGAGGGGTTCATACCTTTCCCAAGTGTATTAGTATACCAGTATAACTTGAACATAATAGCGTGCTAGTGTTCAAACTTGGTTTTTATGATGTTGCAGTGTGGCATGTTAGCCACGTAGCTACAGAGACTCCACCCTCCCTCGGTTTATAGAGGAGATCGATCAGTCGGACAAAATTCTTTTTCATACTCGATATCATCGTTGATATTTGGGGAAATTGTCCGTGACATTTGAAATTCTCACAAGTACAAACATCTTCGAACTTTGACTCAGAATCGACAACAAAAGAAAAAGCTTAGAATTCTGAAAAATAGATTCACCCTTCCCACATCGGTAGCAGAACTTGTTTATGATTTTACCATGGAAATGCATTCAAATGGAGTTTGGGTCGTTCTATGTAAATTCACCAGGGTGTTACACCCACCAACACCGAATTCAATGAAATTTGGCAAAAATGTTTCCCTTCATATGTTAGGAAAGTGTGCCAAATTATTTTGTGTTAAACCATACCGTTCTGATTTTAGAGGAGGGGGATATAATTTTCCTATTTTACCTCTAAATTAAGGCCATGCATTTTCATAGTAAATCATTTCCAATGCATTTTCATAGTAAATTATTTCCAATGCATTTTCATAGTAAATATTTTCCAATGCATTTTCATAGTAAATTATTTCCAATGTATTTTCATAGTAAACATCATTTCCAATGCATTTTCATAGTAAATCATTTCCAATGCATTTTTATGGTAAAAATCATTTCCAATGCATTTTTATGGTAAAAATCATTTCCAATGCATTTTTATGGTAAAAATCATTTCCAATGCATTTTTATGGTAAAAATCATTTCCAATGCATTTTTATTGTAAAAATCATTTCCAATGCATTTTTATGGTAAAAATCATTTCCAATGCATTTTTATGATAAAAATCATTTCCAATGCATTTTCATAGTAAATCATTTCCAATGCATTTTCATAGAAATCATTTCCAATGCATTTTCATAGTAAATCATTTCCAATGCATTTTTATGGTAAATCATTTCCAATGCATTTTCATAGTAAATCATTTCCAATGTATTTTTATAGTAAAAATCATTTCCAATGCATTTTTATAGTAAAAATCATTTCCAATGCATTTTTATAGTAAACATCATTTCCAATGCATTTTTATAGTAAACATCATTTCCAATGCATTTTTATAGTAAACATCATTTCCAATGCATTTTCATAGTAAAAATCATTTCCAATACATTTTCATAGTACACATCATTTCCAATACATTTTCATAGTAAATGACAACAGTCCAAAAAATCAAAATAATATATCAAGATTTATTTTTAAAATCCAGTCAAGTACAATGTATGCTATTATATAACCTCCAGGCATAAAATAACCCTAAGTGGGTTGACATGTCTTTTAAATTAATCAATGATATCACAACTGTGTGCAAACAAAACAAAAATTAAAGACTATACAAAAAATATAAATATGAACATACAATGAATGTAATTCCCTAAACTCTAGACAGGCTGACATGCAGCTAAAATCAATCAATCAATTAATCAATCATTTTATCATTAAGTCTTCTCCCCCCCCCATCTTGTCACACCTCCTGCACCACCATCTATTTTCTATTCTTTATATATATATATATATTGTTAGATTGGCTAAATTTTTGCATTTGAAAGCAATTTACTGAGTATCTCCTAATGGCAAAAACTTGTACCTTTACTGAAGTTGGCAAAGGCTTTGATATTGTTAATTCTAAAGATAAAAGGGGATAGATTAGGTCCTGTATTCTACTGGCATGTTTTTATCAAAAGGATTGTGAGTCTAATGTTATATATATATTATATATATATATATATATATATATATTACTAGCAAATATATGCACCCTCCGGGTGCAAGTATTTAAATTTTAATGTAATAAAAATTGTATTAAATTAGAAAGGCTAATGGAACTAAATAAGAATACAGATAAAAAGATTTGAAACAGAGGGAGTATAATAAAAGATTTGAAACAGAGGGAATATAATAAAAATGGAACAACTGAAACTTACTCTTCCATCACTCTCGTCTTTCATTGTTATTTTTTCTAATTTAAGTATTTAGTTATAAGAGGCAGTAAAGAATAAAATGACAGTTATTTTATCTTGTTAATGGATTTCATTTAAGATTCATTGAAGAGATTTTTGCTTATATTCATTAAAATAAAACCAAACAGTTAGAAATCAATAATACTAAGCACATATTTATTAAATTCGATTTTTTAATATTAATATGCAAATTAGCCTTCCCGTTCACACTGTAAACTGCTATTTTGTTGTATATATAAATATAATTGCATGTTGTTAGTATGTAGACATAGTTAACAGTATTAATAATTTAAGACAATTTTATTAATAATTGAGGTTTAGATAAAAAATAAAATCACGGAGAATGTGATGTAAATAACTAAGAGAATTGTGACTTGAGTAGGAATATAGTTTCGGTTACAGACAGAAAAAACACACAATCTCCATTATAATAAGATATATATATATATATATATATATATATATATATATATACAATAATACATGATGCCAGCAAACTCGTGTTTGAGTATTGCCATTGCTTTTTTACTTGCATGCGATTTGCACGTGACAAAAATATGAATGAAAAAAAAATGAAAAAAATGAAAATATGAATGAAAAAAATAACGTTCAACCGTTATTACACAGCCATTATAATAGAAAGGTTGCAGAAACACACACAACCTATCAAATATCGGACATATTCTGCCAAATTAATAACTCAATGCCTGAAGTGCTTTTTAGGGTCCTGCCTATTATTGAATTTTAAACGGTAGAACGTCTGAATAAGAACACAAGGTTCCTAGTTCGATACCGTCCCTTGCCAACTCAGCATATGAGTAGCACAGGGATATGTGCGGTAGACTAAGGAGCTGATGGTAGATGTGGTGCTCCACCTCAGATGCAAAAAACAATCTCCTTGGTCTAGAGCTAGTGAAAAGGAGATAGACTCCCTCACTGTCTGGCTGATACCGACTTTAGGTCACCCTGATGACTTTATTTTAAAAAAAAATTTTTTTAAATATATTTTAACTGGGGAATGCCCTTAAAAGTATCTGCTGATGTTTAGTACTTTCCTTAACACCTTCACTGCCAAACTATTCACATATATATATATATATATTAAATAATAAGTAAGTAAGTAAGTAAAGTCGTCGGGGCGGCCTAAAGTCGGTATCAGCCAGTCAGCGAGGGAGTCTATCCCCTTTTCAATAGCGCTAGACCAAGGAGATTGTTTTTAGCATCTGAGGTGGAGCGCCACACCTACCATCAGCTCCTTACTTTACCGCACAGATCCCTGTGCTACTCATACGCTGAGTTGGCGGGGACTGGTATCGAACTAGGAACCTTGAGGATTTTAAATTTTCAACTTTTAACTATTAATACGACCCATAACATATCTTTTATTAAATAATAATTAAAAAATAATTCCCATAAATTAATCCAAATTTTTAATTCAATAATCAAAAACCGTTCCTGATCTACGAAAATGTAAACAAGCGTTCCTCTACTAAATTTAAGTCCCATTCCAACGGGCATGTTTATAACACCAAAGATTAATCGTAAACTCGATTAATTTAAAAGTAACCCTGAAGAATCTATCGATGAAACTCGAGTAGGTTACTCATTTCCATTCTTAAATAAATTTATGCTCTACATTGTATTGAGCACTTTGTATTTGTTTTTTCTCAACCTTAACCTCTGGATATTGTGCGCTTCCAACGATCGTTCTTATACCCACCAGTAAGTTAATACTTATACATATACAAATATATATATATATATATATATATATAAAAGAATAGTTTGGCAGTGAAGGTGTTAAATAGATAAAAAATGAGTTTCAAAAATTTGTTGAAAAATATCAAATACCCAACAAGAAAGAATAAAACAAAATGTCTTCGGCATGAAATAGCCCAACGAGTGTTGACATGCCTTTAAAATCCAACCAACCAAACCAGGGTACATGTGGCCCCCTGTTGAGAACCACTGATCTAGAAAGAAAGTAAGTCGACAGGGTGGCCTAAAAGCTGATATCAACGCTATTATGTTCAAGTTTGGAACTAATACACTTGGGAAAGGTATCAACCCTTCACCTGCATACTTTCTAAAGGCAATGAAAGTAAAAAAAGTAGTCGTTGGGGTGACCTAAAGTCAGTATCAGCCAGACAGCGAGGGAGTCTATCCCCTTTTCACTAGCGCTGGACTAAAGAGATTGTTTTTGGCGTCTGACGTGGAGCGCCACACCTACTATCTGCTGCTCACTTTACCGCACAGATTCCTGTGCTACTCATTCGTTGAGTTGGCGAGGGCCAGTATCGAACCTTGAACCTTTTGGTTCCTAGTCTGACGCTCTACCGACTAAGACATATCCCTCTGTCGTTAAGAACTTAATTAAAATAACTTGTTGGCTTCTTATAAAAGTTATACGCAAAATGGGGAGTCACCATGCTGTAGTGGTTAATGTACTTGATGTGCTATGTTATAGTCAGCAAGTTCGAATTCCAGCCACACCTACCATCAGCTCCTCAATTTACCGCACAGATCCCTGTGCTACTCATACACCGAACCAGAAACCTTGTGGTTCCTAGTTCGGACTGAAGACGAAAGAAATAACAGACATTTTGGGAACGATGCTGAAATCAGAATATTACCATTCTTTTATTGTTTCTCGCAGACACTCTGCGCTCTCATTAGGAAAATATTCTATAGAATCAGCCTAATCTATGGGTCCAATGAACTGAAAGCAGGCATATTCGGAATTGTCCGAAGATCAAGCAATTTCTTAAGATTTCTTTAGAAGGCCGGCTTCATTGTCTGGCCAGGAGCTTCCTAGCACAGACCACAAGAAATCAATGATTAATGTCAGAGGTTAATACAATAGACTCATCTAGAAGATATGTTATCAAATGCAACTAACTAGCACTAAAGGAGTACATGACTGGGTGGGGAGGGTGATCTACTGAGAACTGTACAAGAAGATATGTTATCACATAATAAGCAAATGCAGTAAACTAGTACTAAAGGAGTACATGAATGGGTGGGAAGGGTGATCTACTGAGAACTGTGCAAGAAGCTATGTTATCACATAATAAGCAAATGCAGCAAACTAGCACTAAAGAAGTACATGAATGGGTGTGAAGGGTGATCTACTGAGAACTGTGCAAGAAGATATGTTATCACATAATAAGCAAATGCAGCAAACTAGGACTAAAGGAGTACATGACTGGGTGGGAAGGTTCATCTGAGAACTATGCAAGGGTTTCAATAGAATAGATTCATCTAAAAGATATGTTATCAAATGCAACTAGCACTAAAGGAGTACATGACTGGTTGGGAAGGGTGATCTACTGAGAACTGTACAAGAAGCTATGTTATCACATAATAAGCAAATGCAGCAAACTAGCACTAAAGAAGTACATGAATGGGTGTGAAGGGTGATCTACTGAGAACTGTGCAAGAAGATATGTTATCACATAATAAGCAAATGCAGCAAACTAGCACTAAAGGAGTACATGACTGGGTGGGGAGGGTGATCTACTGAGAACTGTGCAAGAGTTTCAATAGAATAGATTCATCTAGAAGATATGTTATCAAATGCAACTAACTAGCACTAAAGAGTACATGACTGGGTGGGAAGGGTGATCTACTGAGAACTGTGCAAGAAGATATGTTATCATAATAAGCAAATGCAGTAAACTAGCACTAAATGAGTACATGACTGGGGTGGAAGGGTGATCTACTGAGAACTGTGCAAGAAGATATGTTATCACATAATAAGCAAATGCAGCAAACTAGCACTAAAGGAGTACATGACTGGTGGGGAGGGTGATCTACTGAGAACTGTGCAAGGGTTTCAATAGAATAGATTCATCTAGAAGATATGTTATCAAATGCAACTAACTAGCACTAAATGAGTACATGACTGGGTGGGAAGGGTGATCTACTGAGAACTGTGCAAGAAGATATGTTATCACATAATAAGCAAATACAGCAAACTAGCACTAAAGGAGTACATGAATGGGTGTGAAGGGTGATCTACTGAGAACTGTGCAAGAAGATATGTTATCACATAATAAGCAAATGCAGCAAACTAGCACTAAAAGAGTACATGACTGGGTGGGAAGGTTCATCTACTGAGAACTATGCAAGGGCTTCAATAGAATAGATTCATCTAAAAGATATGTTATCAAATGCAACTAACTAGCACTAAAGGAGTACATGAATGGGTGTGAAGGGTGATCTACTGAGAACTGTGCAAGAAGATATGTTATCACATAATAAGCAAATGCAGCAAACTAGCACTAAAGGAGTACATGAATGGGTGGGAAGGGTGATCTACTGAGAACTGTACAAATGGTTTAAATACAATAGACTCATCTAGAATATATGTTATCACATAATAAGCAAATGCAACTAACTAGCACTAAAAGAGTACATGACTGGGTGAGAAGGGTGATCTACTGAGAACTGTGCAAGGGTTTTAATAGAATAGACTCATCTAGTCAGACCAAATAAAAATGTGGTCTGATGAAACTCGGTGGGCCTCAGATACCCACGAGTGGAAATGGTCCATAATCATGATACCCCTGGTATTTAAGGCCTTTTTATTCTCAAATAAATTTGCTTTCGTTTATAAAAATTAAGCATTGAGCTCTCAAACGGAACCTGAACTCTACAACAAACTACTGGTAGAGAATAGGACCAGCCTAGAATCACCCTTGTACCAAGAAACTTGGTACCCCAACAAAGAATATATATATATATAGAGAGAGAGAGAGATATAGATATAGATATGTATGAACAGACTGATAGATGGATAGATAGATATGAACAGAATGATAGATACATAAATATGAATAGATGGAATATATATAATATATATATTATATATATATATATATATTATATATATATTTATATATATTATTATATATAATATGAGGAAAAATGAGTAAAGAAAAGAAAAGTAAATGGATAAAATGAATTTAATCGATCACTTACACAATGTTTCGGTCAGTTTATGTGTGTGAAAATATTTCGCACACATACAAGAATCGACCTTCATCAAAAGTGAATATTATTTTCATAAAAATAAATATTCACTTTGATGAAGGTCGATTCTTGTATGTGTGCGAATATTTTCACACACATAAACTGACGAAACACATGTGTAAGTTATCGATTAAATTCATTTTTCCATTTACTTTTCTTTTCTTTACTTATTTTTTCCTCATATTGTCGGATTCAACTCTTTTCCATTTTTACATATATATATATATTATATATATATAGATAGATAGATACAGACAGACAGGATAACTAGATAGATACATATGATCAGACAAATATAAACTGATACATTTGAAAAATATAAAGATATGAACAGACTGATAGACAGACTCGGATGCCGACTTGGCTGAACTCAGAAAGAATAAAATAATCAATAATCCTCTAAGAAAAACAAACAAAAAAAATTACTTGATTTAGTCGAACCAAAAGACAACTGAAGCAAAAACAGATTTATTTCAAAAGGGAAAGATTTTTACAATCTGATATCAAGCGCTACATTATAGCAAACTACACAGCCTGTTTAAATGATGATTGATTGATCTTAACGGCATGTCAACCCATCCAGGGTTATTTTATGCAAAGCAGTAATAGGTTGTGAGGGATGATCAAATTTATTATGTCTTTTTTCGCAAGGATTTTTAATTGATTTTGAAGTCGATTGGGAATCTGTTAAGGGATAAGTTTATAGGATAAAGTTCAAGTTTGTTATAAGCGATAGTTTAATGAGATTGTTTTTAAACAATTTTTTATATACATTTTTTCTATTTTAACCCATAGATGGACGCCTAACAGGTACTACCACTCCAGGTCAGAGTGGACAGGCTGTTAAATCCGAGATAGTTTGAAACATCCTACAGCAGTATTCAGTCCTTCTTCGTTTGAAGCCACTCTGTCCTTTCCTTTGCTAGGGTCCTTAGCTCCCTCAGTCTATCTCTGCAAAAGTCATTTTCTTTTTTGCAGAAGAAAAAAAAATATATATATATACATATGAATGCATATATAGTGTTTATTTAACTCTTAACATCCTGTTGAGAATTTTCTAAGTCCACAGCTCAATTCCTATTACCATTGTAACGTTGGTTTAAAGTTCAATATACTTTGGATACAAATAACTCCGACGAAGGTTAATAGACAAACATTTAATAACACACGCACATGGAATAACAGTAGATATACAACGTTTATAATAAAGATACACATAAAAAGAGGTACACAAATACAGATAGACACATTCATGATTGATAACAGATATAAAAAAGGCACAGACATGAGACTAGGAATAGTCCATGCTGTGAGGAGTTCAGTAATGTAAGGGGGGGGAGCCCCGAGAGGGGTTTAGATAGAATCTACCCCATGTGGCTCGTAGTTGCTGAAACTATATAGAGAGAAGCGAAAGTGTTTGAAACCGCGCTTAAATACCGGTGCCCTAGCGGGCATCATCAAACTAAAAGGGGCAGACAACTCCACCAGGCGAATACAAACAAACGCTACACCATTTATCAAAAATGGGTAAAAATGTCTGTTTCATTAAAAGTTACCTATTATTTCCCTTAAATTAAAGACTTCTAAATATGTTTAATATTACATTTAAATAAAGGCTATCATTTGGGGTAGATTAGGAAAATGAATGTGACTTCCGGCCGGGTGGAATGAGGCGGTATAGGATGTTAAGAGTTTTAAGCAGCAATTTTTCTTGTCATATTTTATAAAAGATGACAGACAAGGATTTGGTGCAAAGTTTTTTTTTTATTGTCCTTTTCTTGTTGGTGAATAAGATGTTGCAAGTGTTGGTTGGTTGGTTTATTAATTTTAACGGCATATCAACCCATCCAGGGTTATATCATGCTAGTCGGTTGGGTTGTTATACATATTGTTGTATATTCATATATATACATTTAGTAATTGGGTTTTAACAATGTGTTAGCAATTATTGGGAATCATACTGTATTCCATTGATTTGTTTCAGGTCTATATTCTATGGTATAATTTTATTTCCCTCAAAAGAGAGAAAATATCCTCTATGTTAACATTTTCAAATAGGTTCCTTCAATAATTGTTTGCTTTAAAATAATGTTTTCTGATGTGAGCAAAAAATCTGCATTCCATCAATAAGTGTTTGATTGTCAGGGGTGTTTTGACATGTTTCACATTGTGGTTGTTGTTCTTATTGTTGAGTCGGTTAAAAAATTAATCCAATTGTTGAATTTTCCTCTAGGTTCCCTGAAATAGTCTATTATGCATTCAACCTAAATCGTTTTTGTTATTTCTTCCTAATATAATTTTGTTCTGTGACTTTGACAATAAAAGCTCACATTGTGTCTGGTAGTTGTTTGACCCTATTAAAGTAAACGCCCTGTCGGTTGGGGCTATAAAGGGGTAAAACTCCCCGAAATGGGGCCACCTGTTGGCCATGGGTAGCGACTTGTGATGCTTAAGGATGGAATCCTGGTGGATGAGCAGTCCATAACATGCAACATTCCACATAGACCCTTACTTAGGCTAGATGGCGGGTTAGAGTGGATCCCTACAGTCATTGGCAGGTCACGTCAAGATGGGGCCACCTGTTGGCCATGGGTGGCGGACTTGTGATGCTTAAGGATGGGAATCCTGGTGAATGAGCAGTCCATAAATGCAACATTCCACTTAGACCTTACCTAGGCTAGATGGGCGGTTAGAGTGGATCCCTACAGTCAATTGGCAGGTCACGTCAAGAATGGGGCCACCTGTTTTGGCTATGGGTGGCGTCTTGGTAAGAGAGAGTCCATGGATCTACAATTTTCTGGTATTTTTTTACCTGTATGATGGAATATTTGCATAAGGATCAAGTACCAGTCTCAGGTTGGTTCACAGACGAAAACAAAAGATGACAGGGGTGTCCATGTTGTGATTTCCTCAGTATAAACAAGTGCCACATGCAAGAGCCTGCTGCTAGCAGCTTAGGGGGGATTGCAGTGGTGAATGCGCTGTAGCAGTTTAAAGTAGGCAAATAATTAAGGATGTTTCATAATAACTAAATCTTTTTCAGTTATTGTCCCTGTGGTGTTAGTCACTAAACCAGTGTATGAATTTTCATGCATTGATACAAGGTCAATTTTATACGGAGTAAAGTTTTGGATTTAATTCAGCATTTTTCTTCTCCTTGACTTAGTTGTCTACCAATGCAAAAATAACCAGTCTGTTTATTTTATTGGTTAAAATGAACTTACACGGACATGCTAAATTCACCATTTTATGTTACCTCGTCAAAAGAAAAAAAATACAAAAATCAAAGGAATTAAATGAATTTAAATGAACTTTTCAGTGTTGATAATGCACCAGTTATTTCATTTAAAAACTTTTACCATTTTTTAGTCAGTTAACTTTGAACCTGTTCTTATTAATCTGTGTTATCTCAAAGATACATGTTCAAAGTTAACTGACCTGAAAAAATGTGAAGTTTTTAAATAAAATAACTAATGCATTATGTCTTTAATTCATTAGTATATAACACTAAATCTCATTAAATCGGTAAATTCACTGACTTTTTGGTATTTTTTTTCTAATCGGTGGGGTGGACAATATGATGGTGGACTTTATGTCCGTTAATTTGAGGTAGAGGAGATATTCTAGTCAAGTCCCATTCGACAAAAGAACGAATATTCAAGCATTAGTATAATCTGTGTATATATAGGGCCGTATACCTCAGTCGGTGAGCGTCAGATTAGGAACGCAAGGTACTAGTTCGATTTACGGTCCGGAACCACAGCATTGAGTAAGCCAGGCGGTCTGTATGGTATATGTGAGGAGCTGATGGTAGGGTGGTGGCACTCCACCTTCGAGAATGCCAAAACTATCTCCTTGGTCTAGCAAGTGAAAAGGGGATAGCTCTCCCACTGTCCTGGCTGATACCGCCTATAGGCGCACCCGACAACTTTACTTTTACTTTTTATATCTGTGTGTCCTGTATGATGTGTGTTGTGTGTGTCTATATATATATGTTGTGTGTGGGTGTGTGTCTATATATGGATCGTGTGTGTGTGTTCTATGTGGGTGTTTGTGTGTCTATATATATGTGTGTGTGCTGTGTGTTCTATATATGTGTATGTGTGGTTGCTATATATGTGGTAGTGTGTGGTGCTATATGCTGTTTATTATGTTAGTTCTATGTGGTACTGTGTGTTATATATATATATAATATAATATGTGTGTTGTGTATGTATGGAGGGAGATGACCTCAGACATTTATCTAAGCTCTCTGAAAACTAGGTTTGAAATCTGACGAACTAGAAACTATTCTCTCGGTCTATATCAGAGGTCAGTTGGTTCGTCTAAAACTTCATCATAACCCAAACGGT
Source organism: Doryteuthis pealeii (assembly GCA_023376005.1). Taxonomy (NCBI): domain Eukaryota; kingdom Metazoa; phylum Mollusca; class Cephalopoda; order Myopsida; family Loliginidae; genus Doryteuthis; species Doryteuthis pealeii. Next base: position 74,584,899 of record CM042170.1, on the reverse strand, counting down.
TATGGAAAATTTACCATCTCTGCTTTTATTCTACAAACTTTATTTTCAATTTTACTAACTTACAGGTACGTTCACAATTCATGACTTCTATAATTGTAACACGTCTCCATCTTGTCTGTACAAGATGGACTCTGTTTTTTACATTCAGGCTGGTGCCTTTACTGCCTTTTAGGCTATGAGTAGGGTTTTTCTGCTTTTTACTGTAGTAGGGATTTGGCTTTGCTAGAGTGCTAGATCATCTCGTAGTCTGTTCTGTAATAGTTTCTGGATACTCTCATTTTTTTTTGGGAATTTATGGGAAAGTCGCGTCCCGGTCTCCTGCCTCAGAAATTGCTACATCTCGTGACTATTAAAATAACAACCCAGCTTGGTGTTACTTGAAAGAAAAACAACCAACTTAGGGTGTTTAAATGTATTTTAGATGGTGGGGGGGCCTTCATCTTTTTTTGGCGTAATTCTTATTTTATTGATTCTTTGTATTTGTCGTAATTCTTGTTCATTATAGAATTTGTCGTAATCTCTTGTTTTATTTTATCGTAATTGTTGTAATTCTTGTTTTAGATATGAAGATGATATATAGTTTGGAATAGACTGAGATAGATAACAAAATAATAAGATAGTATGAACAAATGGAGGATAGATATGAACAAATGGAGATAGATATTTTTCTACAAGTAAATGTATTTGTGGGGTGTCGCTTCTTTTTTGTCGTAATTCTTGTTTATTTAAACTAAAAACAAGACATTAAACAAACATGAATAAAAGAAAATCTGAGACGACATAGCTGGAGACATTATTTAATAGTCACCGGGTAGGAATTTCTGAGGCAGGAGACTGGGACGCACTCCTCATAAATTACCTTTTGTTTTGTTGTTGTTGTTCGTTGAGCATTACCAGGGTGGGTTGAAGGCGCTCCATCGATTCAAAGATTAGAATTCATGGGGAAAAGGCAAGTACAATAAGTGTCCCCCCCGAAAAAAAACCCACATGTAAACTACTCTTGTTTGCTGCCAGTTTTTAATTCCAGTGACACCCGGGGGCTAAGAGACCTAATGTAACGCCAGTTTCTGACGTGCATACACCTCTTGGGATTTTCACCAGAGCCCACTTTGGCCCGGTGTGGGGCTTCAAATCCATTGGTTGTCAATCTGCTCAGCCTTAGTGGCTCATACAAGAAACTCTTTATAGGGTATTGGTTTTGACACTACCCATTTAAACCGTCGCTGCTGGTGATTGCGGAAGGGATTTGGACTCTAAATGTGCAGTGTGTATTCTTAAGAAGGTTAGAAAATCAAATAAAATTCATTTTTAGATGATGAAAATACCTCCTATAGGTGTTTGTGTGTCCTGTGTTTTAAAAATAAACAATGGTTCATTTCTGTTTTGGTTAAATACAGTTTCGGTATCGTACTTTCTAGGGTTGCAGTGGACGTATTCTGCATGGCAGTTTCAAAAAATCTAAAAGATTTTATTTTTTTAAATATAAATACAAAAATCTCCTATAGGTGGTTTGTGTGCTTATGCCTTTTCAAAATCAAAACAACGGATTCATTTCTTTTTGGTAAATTACAGTTTTAAGGGTATCGATACTTCTTAGGGTTGCACGTTGGACTGTATTCCTGGGCAGGCAGTTAGAAAATCAAAAGATTATAAATTTTTTTTAAATTAAATACAAAATAACCTCTAAGGTGTTTGTGTGCCTGTGATTCAAAAATCAAACAGACGGTTCATTTCTTTTTGTAAATAACAGTTGCTATGATACTTCTTAGGGTTAAAATTGCAGTTTGGATGTATTCTGAGGCAAAAATTATTTTTTTTTAAATTTGTGTTATTTTCCTTAAGTCCAACATAAACACAAGGGAACCACTCTTGACTATAAATTATTTATTATATTATCCATTACTTAACCCTAAACCCTAAACTCCTAATCCTAACCCTGTCTTCTTTTTCTGTTAGTAGATAATAAATAAGTAAATAAAGTAAAATCATCGGGGCGGATCCTAAATGTCGTATCAGGCCAATCAGCGAGGGAGTCTAATCCCTTTCCACTAATGCTAGACAAAGGAGATTGTTTTTTTGCATCTGAGGTGAAGCGACACAGCACTACCATCATTACTCTTACTTATCCGCACAGATCTGTGACTACTCATACGCTGGACGTTGTGCGAAGGAACCGGAATTGAACGTTAGGAACCTGTGTACTTCTCTAGCCGAACGCCTCTACCGACTGAGCTAACCCAGCCCATCAATAAAGTAAAATAAATAAATAATTTATCATCTGAATAAATGCATTTTTTAGTAAAGTAATTTCCAATGCATTACTTTATAGTAAAATCATTGCCCATGCATTTTTATAGTAAATCATTTCCAATGCATTTTTATAGTAAAAAATCATTGTCCAATACATTTTTATAGTAAAATCATTTTCCAATGCATTTTTATAGTAAAATCATTTCAATGCATTTTTATTAGTAAAATCATTCCAATGCATTTTTATTAGTAAAAATCATTGCCATGCATTTTTATGAGTAAAAATATTTTCCAATGCATTTTATAGTAAAAATCATTGCCCATGCATTTTTATAAAGTAAAATCATGTCCAATGCATTTTTTATAGTAAATAATCATTTCAATGCATTTTTATGTAAAATCATTTCCAATGCATTTTATGGTAAAATCATTTCCAATGCTTTTTATGGTAAAAATAATTTCCAATGCATTTTATAGTAAAAATCATTGTCTCAATGCATTTTTATAGTTAAAAATCATTGTCCAATGCATTTTTATAGTAAAAATCATTTCTATGCATTTTTTATGTAAAAATCATTTCCCCTTTAGTTATGTTGACTAATATAGGAAATAACCAAAAATTTCTTTATTGAATAAAATACGAAAATACCTCCTATAGGTGTTGTGTGCCTGTGTGTTTTAAAAAAAAACAAAATGGTGTGAATTGTTGAACGAAGAAACTCCACAACTGTAACCGTGAATTCCCTTATCTTTTTTTTCCTCTCTTATCGTGGTCGCAAGATGTAAACCTAATTCATTTAGAAGAGCATCGGGTCTGAAGGTCACAGAGGCTGAGAACTTAATCTCTGCTTTTTCAATGATAGGCTCGTTTACATCTACGATATCAGGAAATCTAATTTTGAGCGATAAAAAAAATAAAAATAAAAATAAAGGTAACACGTAAATGGCGAACATTGTTAGTTCACTGTCCATTTCTGTAATAATAAAAAAATATAGAATTAAAAACAGATTATTGTTAAAATCTTTTTATATGAACTGTGATATTATCGATAGAGATTTATTAATAAAATCATAAAACTTTTTGTTCACTAGTCGAATGACTGATAGTACTTATATGGCAAAATGCCAAAAGCATGTATAGAAATCATTGGAAACTGGTTGGCTGGTGGTTTTTTATATAGAAGCATTGGACAATGATTTTTTATATGAAATAGCATTAGGTAAATGATTTTTACTATAAAAATGCATTGGAAATGATTTTTACTATAAAAATGCCAGTGGAAATAATTTTTACTAAAAATGCAACTGGACAATTTGATTTTACTATAGAAACTGCATTGGAAATGAATCTACTATAGAAATCCATTGGAATTATTTTTCATAAACATGCACTAGAAATGATTTTTTTACTATATAACTGTCTCACAGGCACCCATAAGTCTTTAGCCGTCCCTGTGCTACTCATCATAAGCTGACTTGGGCGAGGGCGGTATTGAACCAGCTCGAAATGCTCTACAGATGAACTAAAATCGGCCCGTTCACTGTGTAATATCAACTATAAATTTCTAACACTCTTTGAGACTAAGCATTAGAATTCTCATCGTATCCTCAGTGCCCAGAATATCACCCTCTTCCACCATCTTTGGTAATCTATATGTGGATTAATAGCAGAGTGTAGGCCAGATCGACCAGGAGCCTTTTGCTGTTCTGAAGTCGAATGCTTCTAACCGATTTGAACTAAACTGGCCCTTCTAGATTACATTTACAGTCTTTAGGGAACTGGATATAATGTCTAGAGGCGCTCATAAGTCTGAGACATCCACTGTGCTACTCATACATTGAGTTGCGAGGGCCAGTATCGAACCAGGATCATTATGGTCCTAGTTGAATGCTCTTACCGACTGAACTAATCGGCCCTCCCTGTTTAATATCAACTATAAATTCTTGGGCGCTTTCAGGTCCAGGTGGGCAGCCATACAGCAAGCACTGATATAACCACAGCCTTGGAAGAATTGTTGCTTTAGTTTGTCAGTGAATCGATCTCCTATTACTGATAGTCTGTTGTAAGCTGAGATGGTACCTGCACAAGAATGCTACGAGTAGTCCTGAACAGTCTGGAGCAGCACCCCACAAAGAAGCAACTTATGGTCATGCCCCCATCTCACAAACCATCGGGCTGAGACACACTAGGGCATGGCAGGACCGCCTGGAGAAGCGGGGATGAGGTCATAAGCGACGTTCTCCTGTGGAAGCCAACACATGGACTGCTAACGTAGGACGCCCGCTAAGGACCTACATTTGAACCAACTATGGCGAAGACTCTGGATGCTGCACAGAAAGGACCTCCCAGGGGCCATGAGATAGGGAAGGTTGCGCGAAAGATAGTCATGGATATCCGTGCTGCTGCGCGTTGACATGATTGATGATCGTGATGAATATGATAAATTCTTGGAGACTAAATTAGAATTCTCATCGAATTCCTCAGTCCCAGATATCGCCCTCTTCCAAGCATCTTTGGGTAATCTCTTACGTTGCTTAACAAGCGAAGAGAAAGATGTCCTAATCGTATCTATTAACTCTCGTGTGTACAAGTGAACGACTTCAGCCAGCATCACTTTTTTTCATTTCGTTTATCTTTCGGTCTTTTGATTAGGTCGATAACGAAATTATCAAGATTCATGTCTTCGTGCCCAGAGAAGATTTGGTATAAATGTCAGGTTGCCCGTTTGTTTTTACAGAAAAGGAACGCTACGCCTCAAGTCTTGATTGCTTCGATTATGACCTTACGGTCGGACGATTTCAAGAGGATCTTTTGAGGAATTATCTTCTGATAGATTTATCTTGCCTTTTTATTGATTCGTAAGTTTGTTAGATGTTAATCAATTGAACTGGTGTGTGTATATATATATATATAGTATATTAATATGGGAGTAAATATTCCTTCTATATATATATATATATAATATATATATAGATTAGTTTTGTTTTATTTTGTTTTAGCTTTGTTGTTGCTGTTCTTTTTCTCTCTGTTATGTATGGTGGGATTTTTTTAAAATTACTTTTTCAAGCTTGGAATTTTTGTGCTCATGGTATACTAGTGCATAGAATTTTTTGCAACTGTTTCCAAGATTACTGGAAACATACACAAACTAGAAAAAATCTACCTGTAAAAATGCATTAGAAATACTTTTCTGTAAAAATGCTATGCAATGATTTTACTACTAAAAATGCATTGGAAATGAGTTTTTACTGATAAAAATTACATTGAATGATTATCTTACTAAAAATGATTAGAATTACTTTTACTGTATAAAATGCAATAGAAATTCTTTTATCTGTAAAAAGCATGCCAATGATTTTTACTATAAAAATGCTGGAAATGATCTTACTATAAAATTGCATTGGAAATGATTTTTGCTCATAACAAATGCATTAGAAATTCTTTTACTATAAAAAATGCATTGGAAATGATTTTACTAATAAAAAATGCATTAGAAATTACTTTTACTAATAAAATGCATGGAAATGAATTTTACTATATAAAAAATGGATTGGAAATGATTTTTACTTATAAGAAAATGCATTAGAAAATATTTTACTATAAAATTGCATTGGAATTACTTTTTACTATAAAAAACATTATCTTTTAAAATGCATTAGAAATCATTTTTACTATAAAATCATTGCATCATTTTAAAAATGATTAAAATTACTTTTACTATAAAAATGCATTAGAAATCATTTTTACTATTAAAAATGCATTGGAAATTACTCTTTACTATAAAATGCACTAGAAAATGATTTTTACTATAAAAATGCATTAGGAAATACTTTTAACTATAAAAATACACTGGAAAATTATTTTTACTACAATTAGTTCTTTTGTTGTCACTGTACTCTTTCTCTTTGTAATGGGTGATTTTCTTTCTACTTTCATCGCTTGAAAAACTGTGACTTTCTTTAAACATTCAGGTCAGCAAGAAAAATACATGTTAGTATAAATTTATTGAGTATCCCCCCTTTTTTTTTTATATTGTTTTTCTCATCGTTGCTTCCCCAAAGAGAATTGATCTCTTTGAAATCAAAAGAATTCAGCCAAATCCTTTTCATTCCTTTTCTCAAGATGGAATTCTTTTTGTGAACCTCAAAGAAGAGCAAAACCGTGTTGAGTCTTTTTTCTTTCTTTCTTTCTTTCTTTCTTTCTTCTTCTACTTTTTTAATCCGCGCGGATCACTTAATCCTTCATCTGACTTATCCATAACTAGTCATTCACTCGGATAATGTTGTATAACAACAACAAAAAAAAAACAAAAAAAAAAAACAAAAAAACTGATTGCCGTCGGTTTTTGAATAAAGACGGATGAAAAATGAAAATAAAATATTAAAAAAAAAAAAAATATTTGTATTTTCTACACATGCCAATTAATGTATCTTCAAAAACGCAATGTCGTAATCTATACGTACATAAAGGGCAGTTTGTGTATGTATGTCCGGAGGATGCATCACTTAGTAATGAACGTAGGAACGGACTCTCCAGACTTATTATATATATATAAAAAAAAAAAAAGAAAAAAAAAATAGATAAATTGAATTAGATATTAAAATAAGCACTACCCACGTACAAAACCCGCGCTAGGATACAGTCTAACGTCACAGCAAGTACCATTTTCAATGTCCACGCGCATACACTAACGCACACGTACAAAAAAAAAATAAAAATAAAAATAAACGGCATTCACGCTCACCACGGGAATCAGTTTATTTCAAAAATAACGTCATTTTCAAAAAAAAAAAAAAAAAATCATTTAGGAAGAAAAGCCATAGCTGTTTTATACTGCTTCTGTTCAATTCTTTTTGAAAAGAGTATTACCTCGAAAATTCAAGAAATAATAAAAAAATACAGGTCAACACACCACCATTGTTACCGTATTATTATTTTTTATTTATTCCAAACTGCATTGTTGATGGCCTTCTAAATCAACCTCCTAACCAATACATACACAATCTTCAAGCAAATTATGAAACTCTCTTATATATATATATATATATATATCTTATTATAATGGAGATTGTGTGTTTTTCTGTCTGTAACCGAAACTATATTACTACTCAAGTCACAATTCCTTAGTTATTTACATCACATTCTCCATGATTTTATTTATATTTAACCTCATTTAATAATAAACTGTTTGACATTATTAAATACTGTTGGCCTTACCTGAATACTAATCATGCAATTGTATTTATATATCAGACAAAATACCAGTTTTCAGTGTAAACGTAAGCTAATTTGCATATTGATATTAAAAAACTGATTTTAATAAAAATATGCTTGGTATTATTGATTTCTAATTATTTGGTTTTATCTTATGAATATGAGTAAAAATCTCTTCAATAAATCCTAAAAGAAATTCATTAACAAGAAGAAATAACTGTAATTTAATTCTTTACTTCCTATTTTAACTAATAGTTGAATTAGGAAAATTTAGCATTGAAAAACGGAGTGATGAAAGAGTAAGTTTCAGTTGTTCTATTTTCCGATTATACCCCCTCCGTTTCAAATCTTTTATTTGAATTCTTAATTTGTTTCATTAGCCTTTCTGATTTAATCTTAATTTTATTACATTTAAACTTAAATACTAGCACCGCGAGGGTGCATATATTTGCTAGTATTATATATATAAGTGTGAGATGGTCACTGTTTCAGCTTTTCTGGAACGGTGTACCAAAGGTAGTATTATTGGTAGATGCTCAGTATAAAAATAGAGCTGTTATATAATATAATAAAATAAATATATAAAGGTTTTACATATCTATTTATTTGGTGACAAAGGAACATTCACAACCATTTTGGTTTCATACGTCAACAATCGTCAGGTGAAGATGTTAAAAATGCCTTTGTACACACACACATATATATATTTTACATTACATAATTTGTGTATTTTATTATGTAGTTTCATGTTTGTGTAGTTGTTGTTGTGTGTGTGTGTGTGTGTATGTGTGTGGTTAATTTCAGTTTAGTTGTGTGTTTGTGTGTGTGTTTTTGCGTGTTCCAATGTACGTGTGTCTCTGTTTATGGTTGTGTTGGGTGTATTTTGGAGAGGTTTTATATATATATTATATATATATATATATATATATATATATATATATAATCATAGTCTTTATTTATTCTAATTAATAGTACTTAAGAGAAATTCCACAATCTGTAATTAAAGTAATTCGTACACTCAAGATTCTAATTAAGTAACAGACTAATCAAATCTTAAGAGAAAATACAAAACAAAATTAAGTATAAATATACCAACGCCTTCACTGCGGCAGGGTATGACACATCAATTTTTAAATAGATCATCACTGGTAAGAATTCTAAGTTTTTTCTTCTCTTTGACTGGTTGATAAAGAGAACACATAACACCTTTGGATAGAGCAAGTTTTCAGTTACAAAACACACACAAAAAAATAGATTCTGGTAAGAATTCTAAGTTTTTTTTTTCTCTTTGATTGGTTGTGATACCAAGGCTAAAGAACCCAATCTGGACTATTATTTTACCGATAAATTATCATTAACAAAGTCTCTATGAAAATCTGAGTTAGATTTGCCTCAAAACAGCCCTTGTCATTAGGTGTGTTTAAATCCTGTAATGTGTGTTATATATCACTAAGAAATAAAGGTTAACATAATATATGGTATGGTTAATTTGCATACTGGTTTTAACAAAACGGGTTTAATAAATAATTACTTGGTGTTCTTGATCTGTAATATTATTGTTTTATCTCCAATGTATTAAAATCAATCATATGAATGATTTTATAAGAAACCAATTAAAGTATAATTAAAATAAGAGTAATCTTTTTATATGCATTCTTATTTAATTTCATTAGTCTTTCAATTACATTAAAAACTTAAATACTTAAACCGAAAGGGCACATATTGTTGCTAGTATATTTAAGTAAACAATCAGGAATAGATCAGATCTGTTGCAGGAGAGATAATTGTGCGGTGCAGGGTCCCCAAAGGTTTAAGTCCTGGTATAAAACAAATAGAATATAATCCTTTTCATATACTTACATCTCCATTGCCTTGACTTGATTCTGATAGTAGTGATGTAATGAATATGTAAATACCCCGGTACCCCTCACTATAATCTGATTGGACAGTGTCATCTAATAAATATTCAACACTGTTGGTGGTACAAGCGCCTAAGCCTACTAGTTTAAGCTTACTCGCCTCCAGTCAGAATACCACCCCGACTGTTCGGAAGACGTATTGCTATTCGACGCACCAGCTACTACTGCGATAATATACCAAATACCAACTTCATAATATATCCTTAACCAGGATATATCAGGTAGCATTTCTACTTTTTTGTTAATTGGCACTTGCAGTGTAATGGTTATAGTAGGAGGAGCACAGAGATAGGTGTGTGAGATTTCAAGAGGAGTGGCTCTTTTATTAATTGACACTTGCGGTGTAACATGTTATAGATGTCAGTTTCAGGTATTGTCATAGGAATGGACTCAAGGAAGTGAGTTCAAATACTGGATAAGTCATTTGCATTTTACTTTGTGCTAATGTCACTGGGAAAGGCATTAATCTCTCTCTCCACCCCACCCCCATTAAATGGTTAAATAGTAGGGCACAGACTGGGTTCTTTAGTTTTGGTACAGCAACCAGTCTAGGTGAAGGTAAATGACAATGTGAAACTAAACAAGTTGTTCCTTTAATTTTCCACACATCATACCATTGATTGGCTTCTTTTTAACAGCGATTCCTGGAGGTAGACACACCCATAATCTCTACACTGGGGTGTTAGAAAAAGCACCGACTGCAACTCTGCAGAGGGGTAAGACACCCCAAATGGGGCCACCTGTTGGCTATGGGTGGCGACCTGTGATGCTTAAGGATGGAGTCTTTGCAACACTCCACTTAGAACCTTACTTAGGATAGACAGGCGGTCAGAGAGGCCCCTCTAATCAATCAGTTGGTCACGTCAAGCCCTAGCACCTATATGATTGCTCCAACCCTATTGCCCTTTATTTTGAAATCCCAAACCAGACATCTGCGCTGGTGAGACTTACATCCACGAGCTCAGCTCCTACTTGCTAACTGACTGAGTTACTTACTATCCTTAAACCGGAAGACAGGGTCTTCTATGCCTTCCGGTTCTCACGATTTATCCCCGGAAGGCAAGGTGAGAGTGAGGTCAAGCCTTGTCACTCATCCTTCAAGGCGCGTGGGCTGTAGCTTATAACTGCCATTTTGATTTTCTACACTATTGGCCATAAATATTAGGTATCTAATAATTATGTACAATAATATTAGGTATCTAATAATTATGTAACAATGCTAGGGGGATATTTAATCACTTGCCCACTCACCAAGATCCAATATTAGCATTAGTATATACTAACACTGTTTAAGTAGAAGGAACTCTTTGGCAAAAGAGGAAGAAAGTTAACACTGAATAAATGGAATAATCTTATTTACATATTGGAACATCAAATACATGCATAATATACAATATAAGAAGTATTAACAAGAGCATGTCCAATGGATATGCCCACTGCATCCAAGGGAGACAATTATTTATTCTCCTTACACTTTTGTTAATTTCAATAACTCAAACAGGATATATAATTTGAAGACAACAAATGGTTTTACTTAGGCTAGAAAGGTGGTCAGAGAGGCCCCCTAATCAATCAGTTGGTCACGTCAAGCCCTAGCACCTATATGATTGCCCCACCCTATTGCCCTTATGGCAAGGCGCAACACTTTTTATCATATTGGTGTTAGAAGGCGGTGTCTGAGGGTCTACATATTCCTGGGAATGACGTTAAACTCTATCAGATGGGTGAGGTTCCAGTTTTGGAGATCTAGGGAATGTGGAGCACCCTTTCGTCACTATTACTCCTGGTTCACTCTGACCTGGAGTGGTAGTACCTGTTAGGATCCCATCTATGGGTTAAATAGAAAAATGTGTTTTCTGGATAATGCTCAGGGTATTTTTGAAGGCATTGGCTTAGGGGTTGGAGTGATACTGGGTGGGCTGGTCCCTAGTTGAAGTTACCATGTCTTCCCAAATCGACGGTAATTGGAACTTTAATTATTCTTCATCTCCCTTTCTCCCCCCCCCTGTGCGGGCGTAGTGGCCTTGAGGGGGAATTAGTTCCTTTCGACCTGGTCGATTACAGGGGAGTAATCTTGATAATGCACGGGGTATTTTTGATGGCATTGGCTTAGGGGTTGGAGTGACACTAGGTGAGGCTTTGTCCCTAGTTGAATTACCATATCTCCCAATTCGACGGTAATTGGAACTTTAATTATTCTTCATCTCCTTTTCCCCCCCACTGCGTGGGCAATAGTGGCCTTTGAGGGGGGGAATTAGTTTCCTTTCCACTGGACGATTAATCTTGATAATGCATGGGGTATTTTGAAGGCATTGGCTTAGGGGTTGGAGTGACACTGGGTGAGGCTTGGTCCCTAGTTGAAGTTACCATGTCTTCCCAATTCGACGGTAATTGGAACTTTGATTATTCTTCGGTGGGAATCTCTGAGACTAGGTTCACATCATATCCAAAGATGAGAAATAGAGCTGTGGAAGATAGTTGGATGTCGTACTTTAATCCGAAGTCAGAGGCCTGGAAAGTGAGTTGGCTCTGCGGCAGATGGATTAAGAGAAAAAAAAATGCACTATCTGCGCAGGCCCAACTCACTTTCCAGCCTTCGACTTCGGATTAAAGTAGCGACATCCGAACTATCTTCCACAGCTCTATTCTCATCTTTGGCATATGATGTGAACCTAGTCCTCAGAGATTCCACGCGAAGAATATCAAAGTTTCCAGATTAGCGTGAATTGGGAAGACATGGTAACTTCAACTAGGGACCAACCTCCACCGCAGTGTGCACTCAACCCTAAGCCATGCTTCAAAAATACCCCATGCATTATGAAGATTAATCGTCCAGGTGGAAGGAACTAATTCCCCCCCTCAAAGGCCACTATGCTCCACGCAGTGGGGGGGGAAAGTGAGATGAAGAATAATTAAAGTTCCAATTACCGTCGAATTGGGAAGATATGGTAACTTCAACTAGGGCCAAAGCCTCCCTAAAGTGTCCACTCCACCCCTAAGGCCAATGCCATCAAAATACCCCGTGCATTATCAAGAATTACTCCCGTAATCGACCGTCGAAAGGAACTAATTCCCCTCAAAGGCCACTAAGCCGCACAGTGGGGGCGGAGGAAAGGGAGATGAAGAATTAATTAAAGTTCCAATTACCGTCGATTTGGGAAGACATGGTAACTTCAACTAGGGACCAAGCCCTCACCCAGTTCACTCCAACCCCTAAGCCCATGCCTTCAAAATCCCTGAGCAATTATCCAGAAAACACATTTTTCTATTTAACCATAGATGGGATCCTAACAGGTACTACCACTCCAGGTCAGAGTGAACGCAGGGAGTAATAGTGACGAAAGGGTTTCTCCACATTCCCTAGATCTCCAAAAACTGGAACCTCACCATTGATTTAGAGTTTAAACGTCATTCCGCAGGATATGTAGACCCTCAGACAACCGCCTCTAACACCAAATGATAAAAGTGTTGACGGCTTGCCATAAGGGCAATAGGGTTGGGGCAATCATATAGGTGCTAGGGCTTGACGTGACCAACTGATTGATGCGGGGGCCTCTCTGACCACCTTTCCTAGCCTAAGTAAACATTTGTTGTCTTCCAATTATATATCCTGTTTGACGTTATTTGAAATTAACAAAGTGTAAAGGAGAAAATAAATAATTGTCTCCCTTGGATGCAGTGGGGCATATCCTTGGACAACTGCTGCTTGTTAAATACTTCTTTATATGTATTTTATGCATGTATTAGTGTTCCAATATGTAAATAAGATTATTCCAATTTATTCAGTGTTAACTTTCCTTTACCTCTTTTGCCAAGAGTTCCTTCTAACTTAACGTGTTAGTATATACTAATGCTAATATTGGATCTGGTGAGTGGGCAAGTGATTAAATATCCCGCCTAGCAGCTTGTTACATAATATTAGATACCTAATATTTTATTGTTACATAATTATTAGATACCTAATAATTTATGGCAATAGTGTAGAAATCAAATGGCAAAGTTATAAGCAGCAGCCCAAAGGCCTTGAAGGAGAAGTTGACAAGGCTTGACCTCACTCTCACTTGCTTCCGGGATAATCGTGAAGAACGGAAGCATAGAAGACCCTTGTCCTTCGGTTTTAAGGATAGTAAGTAACTCAGTCAGTTAGCAAGTAGGAGTGAGCTCGTGGATGTAAGTCTCACCAGCGCAGATGTCTGGTTTGGGGATTTCAAAATAAAGGGCATAGGGTTGGAGCACTCAATATAAGGTGCTAGGGCTTGACGTGACCAACTGATTGATTAGAGGGGGCCTCTCTGACCGCCTGTCTATCCTAAGTTAGGTTTCTAAGTGGAGTGTTGCAAGACTCCATCCTTTAGCATCACAGGTCGCCACCCCATAGCCCACATGTGGTGGCCCATTTGGGGTGTTTACCGCTCTGCAGAGTTGCATGTCGGTGCTTTCTAACACCCAGTTGGTAGAGATTATGGGTGTGTCTACCTCCAGGAATCGCGTTAAAAAAGAAGCCCAATCAAATGGTATGATGTTGGAATAATTAAAGGAACAACTTGTTAGTTTTTCACATTGTCATTTACTTCACCTAGACTGGTTGCTGTACCAAACTAAAGCACCCAGTCTGCCCCTACTATTTAACCATTTAATGGGGGGTGGGGCGTGGAGAAGAGAGATTATGCCTTTCCCAGTTGACATTAGCACAAAGTAAATGCAAATAGACTTTCCAGTATATTGAACTATTCCTTAGTCCATTTCCTATGCAATACCTTGAAACTGGACATTATAACATTTACACGCAAGTTGTCAATTAATAAAAGCAGCCACTCCTCTTGAAATCTTTTCAACACCTATCTCTGTGCTCCTGCCTACTATAACGCTTACACTGTCAAGTGCCAAATTAACAAAAAAGTAGAAATGCTAAACTGATATATCCTGGTTAAGGGATATATTATGAAGTTGGTATTTGTATATTATCGCAGTAGTAGCTGGTGCGTCGAATAGCAATACTCTCCGAACAGTCCGTGGTGGTATTCTGACTGGTAGGCGAGTAAGCTTAAACTAGTAGGCTTAGGCGCTTGTACACCACAGTGTTGGAATATTTAAGATGACACGTGTCATCAGATTATAGTGAGGGGGTACGGGGTATTTACATATTCATTAGCATCACTACTTCAGAATCAAGTCAAGGCATTGGAGATGTAAGTATATGAAAAAGGATTATATTCTATTGTTTTATACAGGATTAAACTTTTGGTGGGACCCTGCCCGACAATCTATCTCCTCAACAGATCTGATCTATTCGCTGATTGTTTATTAAATATACCTAGCAAAATATGTCCTTTCGGTTAAGTATTTAAGTTTAATGTAATTGAAAGACTAATGAAATTAAATAAGAATGCATATAAAAAGATTACTCTTATTATTAATTATACTTTAATTGGTTCTTTATAAAATCATTCATATGATTGATTTTAATACATTGGAGAATAAACAATAATATTACAGACATAGAACACCAGTATATTTATTAAACCGGTTTTTGTTAAACAGTATGCAAATTAACGCATACCATATATTATGTTAACCTTTTTTCTTAGTGATATATAACCACATTACAGGAATTTTACACACACTACATGACAAGGGCTGTTTTGGGCNACTTGTGATGCTTAAGGATGGAATCCTGGTGAAATGAGCAGTCCATAACATGCAACACTCACTTAGACCCTTACTTAGGCTAGATGGGCAGTTAGAGAGGACCCCTCCAGTCAATTGGCAGGTCACGTCAAGAAATGGCCACCTGTTGGCTATGGGTGGTGACCCGTGATGTTAAGGATGGAATCCTGGTGAATGAGCAGTCCATAACATGCAACACTCCACTAGACCTTACTTAGGCCAGATGGGCAGTTAGAGAGGACCCTCCAGCCAATTGGCAGGTCACGTGAAGAACTGGGGCACCTGTTGGCTATGGGTGGTGACCCGTGATGCTTAAGGATGGAATCCTGCTGAATGAGCAGTCCATAACATGCAACATTCCACTTAGACCCTTACCTAGGCTAGATGGGTGGTTAGAGAGGACCCCTCCAGTCAATTGGCAGGTCACATCAAGAATGGGGCCACCTGTTGGCATTGGGTGGCGACCTGTGATGCTTAAGGATGGATCCTGGTGAATGAGCATGTCCATAACATGCACATTCCACTTAGACCCTTACCTTAGGCTAGATGGGCGGTTAAGAGAGGACCCCTCCGTCAATTGCAGGTTACATCAAGCCCTAGCACCTATATGATTGGCGCCGACTCTATTGTTTTAGGCAAGCCTCTCTTTATCATATGGTGCCAGAAGGCGGTGGCTGAGTGTCTTCATTTCCTGTCATGTCTTCTCACACGCCCACATAGGAAAATAATTTCTAAGATAACAAAAAACAACAAATTTTGATTCCGAGACAGGAAATACCAAAAAAGATCAATGTGACCATTTCTTTCTGTTTTTCAGAATTTGTCTCCGCCCAATAAATAAGAAAAAATAAAAAAATTAGGTGTGAGAAGATTGAATTCTGGTGAAATATTTTTCTATTTAAATTTCCCTGTATTTTGGAATATTTCTGTATATAGGAGTGCTTCAATACACCACTTAAATGTATAGACTAAGCGAGGTTTAAACCTCAGTCAATTAACAGTCGAATATGTGGTTTGGTTAACTACTTATCGCTGATACTGAGAGATGTCATTTGCTATCATTGATGAGGACCTGCAAGACTGAGGAGCACCAATGAACAACCAAATGATTCTTTTACCAATGATCGCGCTCTGCTTAATACAAAATATAGGTACGACTTAATTAAGCACATATTCTCCAAAAATTGTCGCTAAAAAGCCATATCAAACACATTGTTTGTTTGTTTACTTCTCATAAATATATATATATATATATATATAATATATATATATATAATAAAGGGTATTTTTTTTATAGTGTTTGAAGCATTGTGCGTAATTGTAATAGAAATTTTTTGAAGGCAGTTGACAATGCAATATATGTTGAAAACTATGTTTATTTCATTTATTTTATTTTTTTTTTATTTTTCTTCTTTTAAAACATACTTAATATTTTTGGAACAAAATTCCATCTTTCAGAGTTGTTAGAAGTTTTCAAAAACACCTAATACTTTTAAAAACATATAACAACTCTGAAGATGGAATTTTGTTCCGAAAATATTAAGTATGTTTTAAGAGAAAGAAAAATTTAAAAAAATAAATAAAAGGTAATAAACATAGTTTTCACATATATTGCATTGTCAACTGCCTTTCAAAAATTTCTATTATATATATATATTATATATATATATATAGGTTTATAAAGTTTCAGTTCTCTCAAAGGCCATTTTAATGCAGTACACTTTAGATTTATTTACACAAGTCTTGAACCGATGCCAATGAAGCCATCTAATTTTAGCCGTGGGTCAAGACTAGCCGTCACCAGCACTAGATGCAGAGATCAAATTCCCATATAATGAGGGTCGTACTGAAAATAATGCCTGTTATTTGTCTCCATAGAAACTAAAAAACGGATTTGGAGATGGCAAAATAACGCCGTTCGATAGAGCAAGTTTTGCAGCTACAAAATATTTTCTTACGCGCAAGGATTTACTAATAAGATTTGAGGGAATTGATGAATTAATAAAATTGGAAAAGCAATGAAATCTAGAACGCAACAAAGAAAAAGAGAGCATAATAATAGATAAATTAAATTGAAGAAAAGAGAGCAAGATAGAAAGAAAGTAGACCAAAAAATAAAGAAGAGCAAGGAAGACGTGTAGAGAAAGAAGAGTAGAGAAAAAAGTGGCAAAAGGAGAGAGAAGAGGTAGGAGAAGAAAGCGAGATCAGGAAGTAAAGTAGAGAAAGGAGAGTAGGAGGAGTTAAGAAAGAGATAGAAAGAGATAGAGAGGAGAGCAGGAGGGAGAGTAGAGAAAGAAAGGACAGCAAGGAGGAGAGTAGAGAAAGACAGGAGAGCAGGAAGAATGAGCAGCAAAGAAGAATAGAGAAGGAAGCAAGGAAGACAATGAGAGCAAAGAGAATAGAGAAAAAGAAAGAGGAGAAGATGGGGTCAAATCTAACTCAGATTTTCATAGAGACTTTGTTAATGATAATTTATCGGTAAATAATAGTCCAGATTGGGTTCTTTAGCCTTGGTATCACAACCAATCAAAGAGAAAAAAAAACTTAGAATTCTTACCAGAATCTATTTTTTTGTGTGTGTTTTTGTAACTGAAAACTTGCTCTATCCAAAGGTGTTATTGTGTTCTCTTTATCAACCAGTCAAAGAGAAGAAAAAAACTTAGAATTCTTACCAGTGATGATCTATTTAAAAATTGATGTGTCATACCCTGCCGCAGTGAAGGCGTTGGTATATTTATACTTTTAATTTTGTTTTGTATTTTTCTCTAAGATTTGATTAGTCTGTTACTTAATTAGAATCTTGAGTGTACGAATTACTTTAATTACAGATTGTGGAATTTCTCTTAAGTACTATTAATTAGAATAAATAAAGACTATGATATATATATATATATATATATATATATATATATATATATATATAAACCTCTCCAAAATACACCCAACACAACCATAAACAGAGACACACGTACATTGGAACACGCAAAAACACACACACAAACACACAACTAAACTGAAATTAACCACACACATACACACACACACACACACAACAACAACTACACAAACATGAACTACATAATAAAATACACAAATTATGTAATGTAAAATATATATATGTGTGTGTGTACAAAGGCATTTTTAACATCTTCACCTGACGATTGTTGACGTATGAAACCAAAATGGTTGTGAATGTTCCTTTGTCACCAAATAAATAGATATGTAAAACCTTTATATATTTATTTTATTATATTATATAACAGCTCTATTTTTATACTGAGCACTCTACCAATAATACTACCTTTGGTACACCGTTCCAGCAAAAGCTGAAACAGTGACCATCTCACACTATATATTATATATACTAGCAAATATATGCACCCTCCGGGTGCTAGTATTTAAGTTTAAATGTAATAAAATAAAGATTAAATCAGAAAGGCTAATGAAACAAATTAAGAATTCAAATAAAAAGATTTGAAACGGAGGGGGTATAATCGGAAAATAGAACAACTGAAACTTACTCTTTCATCACTTCCGTTTTTCAATGCTAAATTTTCCTAATTCAACTATTGAGTTAAAATAGGAAGTAAAGAATAAAATTACAGTTATTTCTTCTTGTTAATGAATTTCTTTTAGGATTTATTGAAGAGATTTTTACTCATATTCATTAAGATAAAACCAAATAATTAGAAATCAATAATACCAAGCATATTTTTATTAAAATCAGTTTTTTTAATATCAATATGCAAATTAGCTTTACGTTTACACTGAAAACTGGTATTTTGTTGTATATATAAATACAATTGCATGTTATTAGTATTCAGGTAAGGCCAACAGTATTAATAATGTCAAACAGTTTTATTATTAATTGAGGTTTAAATATAAATAAAATCATGGAGAATGTGATGTAAATAACTAAGGGAATTGTGACTTGAGTAGTAATATAGTTTCGGTTACAGACAGAAAAACACACAATCTCCATTATAATAAGATATATATATATATATATATATAAGAGAGTTTCATAATTTGCTTGAAGTATTGTGTATGTATTGGTTAGGAGGTTGATTTAGAAGGCCATCACAATGCAGTTTGGAATAAATAAAAAATAATAATACGGTAACAATGGTGGTGTGTGTTGACCTGTATTTTTTTTATTATTTCTTGAATTTTCGAGGTAATACCTCTTTATCAAAAGAATTGAACAGAAGCAGTACAGCTATGGCTTTTCTTCCTAAATGATTTTTTTTTTTTTTTTTTGAAAATGACGTTATTTTTGAAATAACTGTATTCCCGTGTGAGCGTGAATGCGTTTATTTTTATTTTTATTTTTTTTTGTACGTGTGCGTATGTTGTAATGCGCGTGACATTGAAAATGCGTATTGGCTGTGACGTTAAGACTGTATCCTAGCGCGGGATTTTGTACGTGGGTATGTGCTTATTTATATCTAATTCAATTTATCTTTTTTTTTTTTTTTTTCTTTTTTTTTTTTATATATATATATAATTAAGTCTGGAGAGTCCGTTCCTACGTTCATTACTAAGTGATCATCCTCCGGACATACATACACACAACTGCCCTTTATATACGTATAGATTACAATTGCGGTTTTTTGAGAATACATTAATTGGCATGTGTAGAAATTACAAATAATTTTTTTTTTTTTTAATATTTTATTTTCATTTTCATCCGTCTTTATTCAAAAACCGAGGCATCAGTTTTTTTGTTTTTTTTTTTTGTTTTTTTTTTGTTGTTGTTATGACAACATTATCCGAGTGAATGACTAAGTTATGGATAAGTCAGATGGATTAAGTGATCCGCGTCGGATTAAAGAAAGGGAGAAGAAAGAAAGAAAGAAAGAAAGAAAGAAAGAAAAAAGACTCAACACGGTTTTGCTCTCTTTGAGGTTCACAAAAAGAATTCCATTCTTTGAGAAAAGAATGAAAAGGAATTTGCTGAATTCTTTGATTTCAAAGAATCAATTCTCTTTGGGGAAGCAACGATGAGAAACAATATAGAAAAAAAAAGGGGGGTATACTCAATAAATGTTATACTACAGTATTTTCTTGCTGACCTGAATTTTAAAGAAAGTCACATTTTTCAAGCGATGAAAAGTAGAAAGAAAATCACCCATACAAAGAGAAAGAGATACAGTGACAACAAAAGAAACTAATTTGTAGTAAAAATAATTTCCAGTGTATTTTTATAGTAAAAGTAATTTCTAATGCATTTTTATAGTAAAAATCATTTCTAGTGCATTTTTATAGTAAAAGTAATTTCCAATGCATTTTTATAGTAAAAATGATTTCTAATGCATTTTTATAGTAAAAGTAATTTCTAATGCATTTTTATAGTAAAAATGATTTCTAATGCATTTTTATAGTAAAAATGATTTCTAATGCATTTTTATAGTAAAAGTAATTTCCAATGCATTTTTATAGTAAAAATGATTTCTAATGCATTTTTATAGTAAAAATCATTTCCAATCCATTTTTATAGTAAAAATCATTTCCAATGCATTTTTATAGTAAAAGTAATTTCTAATGCATTTTTATAGTAAAAATCATTTCCAATGCATTTTTATAGTAAAAGTAATTTCTAATGCATTTTTATAGCAAAAATCATTTCCAATGCATTTTTATAGTAAGAATCATTTCCAATGCATTTTTATAGTAAAAATCATTGGCAATGCATTTTTACAGTAAAAGTAATTTCTAATGCATTTTTACAGTAAAAGTAATTTCTAATGCATTTTTATAGTAAAAATCATTTCCAATGTATTTTTATAGTAAAAATCATTTCCAATGCATTTTTATAGTAAAAATCATTGGCAATGCATTTTTACAGTAAAAGTAATTTCTAATGCATTTTTACAGTAATTTTTTCTAGTTTGTATGTTCCAGTATCTGGAAACAAGTTGCAAAAAATTCTATGCACTAGTATACATGAGCTACAAAAATTCCAAGCTTGAAAAAGTATTTTAAAAAATCCACCATACAAACAGAGAGAAAAAGAGACAGCAACAACAAAGTAAAACAAATAAAACAAAACTAATCTATATATATATATATATATATATATATATAAAGAAATTTACTCCCATATATATATATATATATATATATATACACACACAGTTCAATTGATTAACATCTACAAACTACGAATCAATTAAAAAGGCAAGATAAATTCTTATCAGAAGATAATTCCTCAAAAGATCCTCTTGAAATCGTCCGACCGTAAGGTCAGAATCGAAGCAATCAAGACTTGAAGGCGTAGACGTTCCTTTCTTGTAAAAACAAACGGGGCAACCTGACATTTATCCAAATCTTCTCTGGGCACGAAGACAGGAAGTCTTGATAATTTCGTTATCGACCTATCAAAAGACCCGAAGAGATAAAGAAATGATAAAAAGTGATGCTGGCTGAAGTCGTTCACTTGTACACACGAGATGTTAATAGATACGATTAGACATCTTCTCTCGCTTGTTAAGCAACGTAGAGATTACCAAAGATGCTGGAAGAGGGCGATATCTGGGACTGAGGAATTACGATGAGAATTCTAATCTTAGTCTCCAAGAATTTATCATCATCATCATCATCATCATCATGTCACGCGCGCAGCACGGATATCCATGACTATCTTTCGCCAACCTTCCCTATTACTCATGGCCCCTGGGAGGTCCTCTGTGCAGCATCCAGAGTCTTCGCATAGTTGGTCAATGTAGGTCCTTAGCGGGCGTCCTACGTTAGCATGTCCATGTGTTGGCTTCCACAGGAGAACGTCGCTTATGAGCTCATCCCCGCTTCTCCAGCAGTGTCCTGCATGCCTAGTTCGTCTCACCCGGATGGTTTGTGAGATGGGGGGCAGGTGACCATACAGTTGCTTCTTTGTGGGGTGCTGCTTCCATGACTTGTTCAGGACTACTCGTAGCATTCTTGTGCAGGTACCATCCAGCTTACAAACAGACTATCAGTAATATGGAGATCCGATCTCACTGACAAACTAAAGCAACAATTCTTCCAGGCTGTGGTTATATCAGTGCTGCTGTATGGCTGCACCACCTGGACCCTGACAAAGCGCCTCAAGAATTTATAGTTGATATTAATACAGTGGAGGGCCGATTTAGTTCAGTCGGTAGAGCATTCAACTAGGAACCATAAGATTCCTGGTTCGATACTGGCCCTCGCCAACTCAATGTATGAGTAGCACAGGGATGTCTCAGACTTATGAGCGCCTCTGAGACATATATCCAGTGTCCCTAAAAGACTGTATGTAATCCTAGAAGGCCAGTTTAGTTCAATCGGTAGAGCATTCGACTAGAAACCAAAAGGTTCCTGGTTCGATACTGGCCCTCACTCGCTTATTAATCAACATATAGATTACCAAAGATGCTGGAAGAGGGTGATATCTGGGACTGAGGAATTACGATGAGAATTCTAATCTTAGTCTCAAAGAGTGTAGAATTTATAGTTGATATTACTACAGTGAAGGGCCGATTTAGTTCAGTCGGTAGAGCATTCGACTGGTTCAATACCGGCCCTCGCCAAGTCAGTATATGATGAGTAGCACAGGGATCGCTAAGACTTATGGGTGCCTGTGAGACAGTTATATAGTAAAAAATCATTTCTAGTGCATTTTTATAGTAAAAATCAATTCCAATGGATTTCTATAGTAAGATTCATTTCCAATGCATTTCTATAGTAAAAATCATTGTCCAGTGCATTTCTATAGTAAAAATTATTTCCACTGCATTTTTATAGTAAAAATCATTTCCAATGCATTTTTATAGTAAAAATCATTACCAATGCATTTTCATATTAAAAATCATTGTCCAATGCATTTCTATATAAAAAACCAACCAGCCAACCATTTCCAATGAATTTCTATACATGCTTTTGGCATTTGCCATATAAGTATACATATGCAGTCATTCGAGTGAACAAAAAGTTTTAATGTATTTATTTAATAAATCCTATCGATAATATCACAGTTCATATAAAAAGATTTTAACAATAATCTGATATTTTAAATTTATATTTTTTTATTATTTACAGAAATGGACAGTGAACAACAATGTTCGCCATTTACGTGTTACCTTTATTTTTATTTTATTTTTTTTATCGTCAAAATTAGATTTCCTGATATCGTAATGGTAAACGAGCCTTATCATTGAAAAAAGCAGAGATTAAGTCTCAGCCTCTGTGACCTTCAGCCCGATGCTCTACAAATGAATTAGGTTTTACATTTGCGACCGATAAGAGAGGAAAAAAAAGATAAGGGAATTCAGGTTACAGTTGTGGAGTTTCTTCGTTCAACAATCACCATTTTGTTTTTTTTTAAAACACAGGCACACAAACACCTATAGGAGGTATTTTCGTATTTATTCAATAAAGAATTTTTGGTTATTTCCTATAAGTCCAACATAACTAAAGGGGAAATGATTTTTACAATAAAAATGCATAGGAAATGATTTTTACTATAAAAATGCATTGGACAATGATTTTTACTATAAAAATGCATTGGACAATGATTTTTACTATAAAAATGCATTGGAAATTATTTTTACCATAAAAATGCATTGGAAATGATTTTTACCATAAAAATGCATTGGAAATGATTTTTACTATAAAAATGCATTGGAAATGATTTTTACTATAAAAATGCATTGGACAATGATTTTTACTATAAAAATGCATGGGCAATGATTTTTACTATAAAAATGCATTGGAAATTATTTTTACTATAAAAATGCATGGGCAATGATTTTTACTATAAAAATGCATTGGAAATGATTTTTACTATAAAAATGCATTGGAAATGATTTTTACTATAAAAATGCATTGGAAATGATTTTTACTATAAAAATGTATTGGACAATGATTTTTACTATGAAAATGCATTGGAAATGATTTTTACTATAAAAATGCATGGGCAATGATTTTTACTATAAAAATGCATTGGAAATTACTTTTACTATAAAAATGCATTTATCGGAATGATAAATTATTTATTTATTTATTTATTGATGGGCTGGGTTAGCTCAGTCGGTAGAGCGTTCGGCTAGAAAGTACAAGGTTCCTAGTTCAATTCCGGTCCTCGCCAACTCAGCGTTATGAGTAGCACAGGGATCTGTGCGGTAAAGTAAGGAGATGATGGTAGGTGTGTCGCTTCACCTCAGATGCAAAAAACAATCTCCTTGGTCTAGCATTAGTGGAAAGGGGATAGACTCCCTCGCTGATTGGCTGATACCGACATTAGGCCGCCCCGATGACTTTACTTTACTTACTTATTTATTTATCTACTAGGAAAAAAGAAGACAGGGTTAGGATTAGGGTTTAGGGTTAGGGTTAGTTTAATGGGATAATAAATAAATAATTTATCAGTCAAGAGTGGTTCCCCTTTGTTTATGTTGGACTTATAGGAAATAACCAAATTTAAAAAAATAATTTTTGCCTTCAGAATACATTCCAACTGCAATTTTAACCCTAAGAAGTATCCATAGCAAAACTGTATTTACCAAAAAAGAAATGAACCGTTGTTTGATTTTTGAATCACAGGCACACAAACACCTATAGGAGGTATTTTTGTATTTATTTAAAAAATAAATCTTTTTGATTTTTCTAACTGCCTGCAGAA